>JASDQU010010107.1:48755-79484 GCA_032191745.1 Picea mariana | reverse complement strand
CGTGGCAGGAAATGAGCGGATGGTGGGAAGAAAGGAGAGCCACATGGACCAAAGAAGAGAGGTGAATGGATGACACACGGTAGCAAGGGAAAGGCGGAAGGAAGAATGAAATGACAGGAGGAGGGCCCACACTGGTTAAGCACAGGGCAGCTGAGAGGAGCGGGGCTACACGAGCACCATTGATTTGGGCGCTACGATCGTGGTCGTCGAGAAGCTGCACATGGGATTTTGGACCCCCCCCTCCATTTAAAGGTAGAAAGGTGAGGGGGATCCGAAATGCTCTTCATCGCCGTTGATCCGGGCGCGCTAATCTGAACTGTCGGAGAGTTGCGCCCGCGATTTCGGACCCCCCCCCCTGCTTAAAGATCGGAAGGCAAGGGGGGTTCGGAATCCAATATGCGTCGTCGATTTGGGCGCACAAATATGGACCGCCCGGTCTTTCTTGCTGCTTACCATGGGTGCATTATCGCCCGAAACCTTGGACAAGTGGGTTTTTACCCCTTCTTTTGTGTTCTACACCCCTATGCAATAAATATCGCTAACACCTTTGTCTTGTTGACTTTAGGTTTTGAATATACAAACAATGATGACATTCTGATTTTCTTTGCCACATTTATGATTTCTATTGGCCCTGGGACACTGAGAGTAACATTCCTTTGTTCTTCAATACTCATGAGGTCATTACCAGGAACAATCTTAAGTATTTCCATGAATCCTCCTTCCTTTCTTTTGTTCGTATTTTCCATTAAGGGGGAATTTAGTATATTATCAAAATAAAATTGGAAACCTTCCATGATCATCA
Organism: Picea mariana; assembly: GCA_032191745.1. Lineage (NCBI taxonomy): Eukaryota > Viridiplantae > Streptophyta > Pinopsida > Pinales > Pinaceae > Picea > Picea mariana. Next base: position 78,682 of record JASDQU010010107.1, on the reverse strand, counting down.
CCACTCAATTCTTCTGGTTGATCTCCTATTGGAAGTTCATCATCATCATCATTGTTTTGTGCAACAAAAGCTTCTTTATCTTTTTCTTGAGAATTTTCTCTTTGCATTTTTATTTTATTAGCTAATGGATTATTGATTTATAGTACATCATCAAGATCTATAATTTTGTCATATTCTCCTTTAGGAACTCTTCCTTCTTGAACATGATCTTCTTTATATGAGAAAATCTGATTTTTATGTTCCTTATTATTACCCACCATTCTCTTATTATCAACTTCATCAATTTCAGTTGCAATACCTTCATCATCTTCCTTGCTTTGTATTTCAGATTTTCTTTTCCGTATCTTCTTATATTGATTGTTAGGGTTGCCTATTTTCAAAGATTGCATTGGTAATCTACATTCACTGGATTTATGGCCATACTTGTTGAAATTGTGGAATTTAACATTTAAGTTTTGTAAAGGAGAGAAAAAGTTATAGTGTTTTTTCTCTGTATTGTTCTTATACCTTTGGAAATTTCTAAGATTGTATCTTCCATAAGCCTTACAATGTACTGCCTTATGTCCAAAATTATTGCAAGAGAAGAAATAACCAAGGAAGATATTGTGATGCCTCTTTGGAGGAGTTTTTCTTGTAATTGTGTTACATCTATATTCATTCTTTTCTGAGGGGAGAACAAATTTCTGTTGTTTTGAATCAGTTCTTGTCCTTCTTTCTTGTTTTTTGAAGGAGCCTTGAATAGATACTGCATAACTTTTTGGATTTTTGTTAATTTCCTAATAAGTAAAGTTATATACTCTGTTAAAATTCTTTTGGTCATATCCCAAACCTGTCTTTTTTCTTGGTTATCTTTGTTTGTTAAGAATATCATTCAATATTTTTGAATTGTTTTCAAATCTTGATTGTTTCTTTTCTTTTTCAATTTCTCTTTTTAGTAGGACTTTAAGCCTCTATCTTTTCATGGTCTTGTTCCCTATCATTGAGTTGTTTTCAAATGACTTATTCAATTGTTTTGGCTTCCTGGAGTTGAGTATTCAAATCATTGATGACTTTCCCTATTTCTTTGATGGTCTTTGACACTTCTCTTTTTATTGACTTTTGTGCTTCATATTCTGACAATTGTTCTCTTAATGTTTTATTCTTGTTTTTATACTTCCTTAGTTCTTCAAGTGCATTGATAAATTATTATTCAAGGTTTACTTCTCATTCATATTCAAAATTTTCTTCATTATTATCAACATCATTATTTTTCATTCCCATAAATAGAAGCTCTCCATCATCTTCACTCATGTCTGAATAACTAATGTCTTCTTTGGAGTAGAGCTTTTTTTTTCTTATAGAATTTATTCTTGTATTGGTATTTATCCCTTTTATGGTATTTCTAGTTGTAGGATTCTTCATCATCACTATCCTCCTACTTGGGATAGGGACATTTGTTATCAAAGTGTCCAATTCTTCCATAGTTGAAACATTTGAAGAGTAGCTTTCCTTTATATTTTCCAGATCTTTTCCGAAGTTTATTTATAGCATTGGCCTCTTCTACATATTATATGTATGAATGATATTCATTAGACATTTGTTCATGTTTCTTCTTTGCTTTTGATGCCTTGAAGGTTGTTTCTCCTTTTTCTAGTCTCTCTTTCCCTGTTCTCATCTCATATGCTGTGAGGATCCCATCTAGTTCATCCATTGTGAGCTGATCAAGGTTGGGTCTGACTTCAAGGGTAAAAATATTGGCATAATATATCATAGGTAATGATCTCAATATATTTTTTACAATGGGTTGATATTTGAGTTCTTCTCCTAATGATTTGATTGAGTTGGTCACTTAATCCACTCTCTGAATATATTATGGTATGTTCTCTTCTTCTTTAATTTTCAAGTTTTCAAATTGTTTTCTGTAGGTTTGTGGTTTGGCCTGTTTGACCTTGTTATCTCCTTCATATATGAGCTTTGGTTCATCCCATATTTCTTGTTTTGACTTACATTGCATTAATTTCACCCATAAAGAGTTGACTAATTGTCTTAGGGTGTCATTGGTTGCTCTTGCATTGTCATTGCAAAGCTTCTTTCCATCTTTGTTTGTGGGAGTAGTAGTAGGAGCAGTGTAGCCATCTACTACAGATTTCCAGATATCACACCCTAGGGACATTAGATAAATTTTCATCTGCACACTCCAAAATGCATAATCATCCCCTTTGAACATAGGTACTATGTTGGAAGACATTCCCTCTTGCTAATCCATTGGATTATGCAAAATCTACATTCCAATTATTAGACTGTGTTGAAGGAGCCTACTCTGATACCAATTGTTGGAATGTAGTTTAATACTGAGAGGGGGGGGGGGGTGAATCAATATTGATACGTTTTTTTCTATGGAAATTATTAAATAATTATTTATTAAATTTATTGACCAGTAAGCACTTCAGTAAATAACATCAATAACTATAAACTCAAAACACAAATTAAAAGTTTTTATATAAATGTTTGAGTTTAGAGCACCAACTCTAGGAGACACCAATCCACTTGTTTCAGGGCACCAACCCTAGGAAGCACTAAATCCCATGTTTCAAGGCTCCAACCCCAGGAAGCACCAACTCCCTTGTTTCAGGGCTCCAACCCAAGGAAGCACCAACTCCCTTTTAAACTTTCATTAGAAAAGGATACTGATCCTTCCTTGCTCCTCCATTCCACCCTTACTTCATATGTATCTTCATATTTCTTCCGTGGACTCTGCACATGATTTTGATCTTCATATGTAGACCACAGCGAAAAATTTATTCTCACCATTGTTTCTCATTTATATAGTCTTCCAACTAGTGAACTTTTAATCATTGTGTCTTTTAATAATGAACCATTGTACCCTTTCATTAACATAAATTAATTTCTTCTCAGGTTTCCTACAAGAAACTAAGTTAATCCCCAGAGTTATACCCATCGAAGTGATTACCCTTTCTTACCACTTGCTTGATCTAATAGTCATGAAAAATCCCATAGGATCTTAGATCAACGACACATGTGATTTCATGACTTCGACCTTCGACGCTTCGAGCGTTTTTGCTGGTAGGAGAAGATGGACATCCCTGGAGGAAGTAATCCCAGAGTGATGTGGCATGCGGATGTCACATAGGTTGACGTGGAAACTTGATATGTGTGCCACCTATCACCTTGATTCATGAATTTCACAGACCTTATGTGCCAGATGGGCCTGGACACTTGTCACCAGTTGATTGGGCCACATGTCATCTTTGTCTTCTGCCACATGTCTCCCTCCTGGATTATGGATCTAGGCTTATTAATCTAACAAATCACATTACTATTGAATTATTCCCTGGATCTAACAGTTGGTGGGATTTCATGGCTTCGGAACTCCATGACTTCGAGAATTTTTGTCTTATCCTGTCCTTCCAGTATACTCGATTGGACGATCGAGAACTCACCCAAAGTTCCTCCTTGATCCAATAGTTGGAAGGATTTTGGGGGTTCGTCACTATGGGAATTTGTGATTTCATGGAGCTACCTTGTCTTCAATAGTCATTGAAGTGGTGAAGTTTCAGAGTCATGAAGCTTACGCTATCCTTCCACAACTTGATGTAATGACTGATGATTTTTTGGTTATGTGTTATATTATTTGCACGACTAGCATTAGTGTCTACTACATTGCATCGAGCATGCAAGAGGGTTTGAGGGAGTAGTAGGGGTTCGGGTGGAGCACCCTCGACATTTTTTTTCCTAGGGAACGTGTCGCATTTTTGCCTCATTTTTCATGTCGCCTCGATTTTTGTGTCCATTGTTGTGCGGTTTTTAGGCACATGGTTTTTGTCGATGGTTTTCTATTTCCGGTTAAGGAATTAGGGTTGTTGACTAATCCAGGTCATTGGGTTAGGGTTTTGGATGTTTCTTGCTCCTATATGTATATTGTATTGTAAACAATGTATCACTATGAATGAATATAGAATATGTTGGTTTTCCTGGTTTGGGTTTTCAAGGGAAAAATATCTATGTAATGTGTGTATTTGCCATTGTACCTTTTCTGTTCTTTTATTGAAAATTTGTGTTCCATAAAATATTGTAAAAGTTTAAAATCTACATTTTCTATCAGAGCTTTGTTGGCTTCAGGGGGACACCTTTGTGGTGAAGGGTTTGTCTTGGTACTGTGATAAGCCTTGTTATAGTGGGATATCTGTGGTATTAATTTTTTAGGTGAAAAGAAATGGCAAACAGTTCAAAAATGGAGATCAAGAAGTATAATGGGAAATGTTTTGAGCTGTGGAAGCTCAAGATGGAAGATATGTTGGTAGAAAGAGATAAATGGATTGCAGTGGATTCAGGTACTACACCTATAAGAACTTCAACAGATGACTGGAAAAAGTTGGATTAGAAGGCAAAGAGCACAATACAACTGTGTCTTTCAGATTCAGTATTACTGAATATGTTAGAGGAAGATACAACCAAATATTTATGGGATAAGTTGGGGAAGTTGTATCAGTCTAAGTCCCTAGTAAATAAACTATTCCTAAGAAAGACATTGTATAACCTGAGGATGAGAGATGAAGACTTGGTGGCAGAGCATTTGAGCACTTCAATACTGTGGTAAGTCAGTTAGTATCTGTTGAGATTAAAAATTCATATGAAGATAAGTGTATCAATTTACTTTTCTCTTTACCAAACTCGTGGGATAGTCTGGTTGTGGCCATAAGTAGTAATACAAATTCCTTGAAGTTTGATGAATTCGTCTCATCCTTGTTGTCGAAGGAGATGAGATAGAAGAATATGGAAGGATAGAGGACATATGCATTATTTGCAAGAGGCCGCTCCCATCAAATAAATAGATATAAGTCTTCAAGTGGGAGATCTAAGTCTAAGGGAAGATCTAAGTCTCCAGAAAAGTTTGTAAAGGTATGATGGAGATGTGGAAAAGAAGGGCACTACAAGAAGCAATGTAGATCCAAAGTTGAGAAAAAGAAGGGATCTAAAGAATCTCCTTATACATAAGAAAATACCTCCAAGGAAGAAGGAGGGGATGTGTACTTGGCTTCTTCAAGAAGACATGTAGATCATGAGGCATGCTTGGTTGACTCAGGTGCATCCTTTCATATGAATCCCCACAGGGAGTGGTTCTGTGAACATGAAAGGTATGATGGAGGTAGTGTTTTTCTAGGCGATGACTTGACAACCAGAATCATAGGTTGAGGAAAATTCAATTTGAGGCTCATATATGGAAGGATTAGAACACTACCTGGTGTTATGCACATCCCAGGATTGACCATAAATTTGATTTTTGTAAGAAAAATGGACGATGCAGGGGTAAAAACAATATTTGAAAAGGAAACCTGCAAGATGGTTCAAGGAGAAATGGTGCTACTGAAGGGAGTTCAATTTGAAACTCTGTATAAGCTGCAAGGAAGCATTATTAGTGATGAGTGTAATACTTCCATTGTTTCTGATATTGGATTTGAAGAAGAAAGAACTCCTATAGTCTCTAGAGAAAAGGTTAAAATATACATTTGGTTATGTTGTGGCATCAAAAACTGGGGCATATTGGAGAGAAGGGTCTTTGACTACAACACGATAAATGTATGGTTGAAGGTATGTCTAACTGCTCTCTGGATTTTGATTTATGTGAAAATTGTGTATATGGGAAGCACAATCGAGTAAGATTCTCCTCTGGTGCAATGAGGGCAGAATGAATTTTACATATAGTTCATAGTGATGTGTTTGGACCCGTGTTGGTTCCATGATTGGGAAAATCTGTGTACTATGCCTCATTTATAGATGACTTCTCAAGGAATACTTGGATATATTTCTTTAGGAAGAAATATGAAGTCTTTGATAGGTTTAAAGAGTTTAAGGATCTTGTTGAGAATCAAAGAGAGAAAATAATTAAGGTGCTGATGAAAGATAATGGAAAAGTGTTTTATGGGAATGAATTTGAATAATTATGTAAGAAGTGAGGTATATCAAGGAAGAAGACTACTTCATATACACCTCAGCAGAATGGAGTTGCAGAAAGGATGAACATGATGCTGATGGAAAAAACAAGGTGCATGCTTAGTGGTGTCGGGTTAGGGAAAGAATTCTGGGCAAAGGCAATGGGTACTGCATGTTACTTGGTCAACAGATCACCCTCATCAGCGCTGGATGACAAGAATCCACAATAGGTATGGATTGGTAAGAAACCTTCTCTCACACATCTCAAGGTATTTGGTTGTGAGGCCTATGTTCATGTTCCAAAGGAAAACATGAGTAAGCTAGATAAGAAGACTCAAAAGTGTATCTTTATTGGGTATAAATATGGTCTCAAAGGTTATAAGCTTTGGAACCCAGAAACTAAGAAGGTTGTGTATAGCCGAGAAGTGGTATTTAGAGAAATGAAGGATGTTGTTAAATAGAAATTCCTACCAAGTAAGGAAGAAACAAAGAAAACAGAGTTTGATTTAAAGGATGATGAATCAAACTCTATAGAAGAACAAGAATCATAAGAAGAAGATCCTCATACTACAGTATTGAGGAGATCAGATCAAGAAAGAAGGCTACCAGAAAGGTATACTCCATCTGATTTTCGTTCAAATTTTGCTTTGTCTATTACTGATGATTGTTGACGATTAAAAATTGTCAACGAAGTTTTTCCCGCAAAGTATTGCTAAAGCCTATTATTATAAAAACTAAATAATACTAGTAGGTGGGACCCCCTTGAACTATTGGAGAGCAGATCTGTTCATTTTGAAGTTGAGATGATGTGTGACATGGCTCACATGGTTGATGAAGATCTTGTTGTTATTGATTATGAATTGATCTTATGAAGTGTTGATTCCTTATGTTACTACCACTTATGCTATTCATTAATATCATTGTTGTCTGTTCTTATCATGCCTGCATAAAAAACATATTAGTAAAATTACATGAAGGGCAGTTTTGAGAGAGGAAAAATATTATAACAAATGCAAAGGAAGGGGACCTAGTTTTGCAATATCACATGTGAATAACTTAAAGGAAGTGAGAAACAATTGCAAGAGGAAGATTTTAAAGCTATCCTACATATTATACTACATGCATAAAAGACTTAACAACTATGGTTAAATCCTAGCTAGCAAGTGAACGGTTATGCAATTGTGATTGAATTATATGGTAAATATGAATATGGTTTGAAATGTTGGTGGAACATATTGGCAGGGTAATAGTGGTAATGGTTGTGCATTTTAAATTGAGTTATATTGGAAATATGAATAAGATGGACAAAATAGGGGAGGATAGAAGCAGAACCATGCTAAGGTTTGCTCTTTGAGTTTGTGTTGAGATAGTTCAATTTTCATTCATTCACATATTCATCAAAGCCTAATTCTCTTTTGTGATAGCAGGGTCTTATTATAGACAACAATATTCAGGGTTGAATCAAATCATTCAGACACTTGTTTTTCACAGGTGTTGATCTATCTTTGATAGTCTATGTAGACTTGTCTGTTTGTGAATTAATTTTCATGAATGATAAAGGTTATTGTGTAGAGTCGAGTGGGCAACAATATGTGGCAAGCTGATCCAGATTTTAGAGTTCAGTTTTGGTTTTCTGTCAGAGGTCCTTTTGTATGTTCCATCGAGGATGTCTAAGTTTGACTTTGGTCCAAGATTTATGTATGAAATTTTGTAAATAAAATGACTCTTTGATGAATTCGAATGAAATATATGATTTCTTTATGTCTCATCTATCTTGATTGTCATATTGGTGTCCTTAATTCTATTCTTACATTTATTTCAGCAACTGTTATATTCAGAAAATTACATAAAAAGTGAATTTCTAGCAAGTTTTTTGTTGATAAAAGACTAGCCTAAGCACTCGTAATTAATACTTGTGAGTTAGGATGTTATTTTTGTTGGCTATAAACTTAGGGTGATATTCCCGTCTATATTGATTTAGCCAAGTAAAGTATGAAAAAGATAGAGTAAGATCAATTCATATATTTTCCTCAACATTTATTTAGCGACCATACTGGGGAGATCTTCAATATCTCTCTGGTTAAAATTTTTATATTCAATTTTTCATTGATACATCTTTCTTTTTTGAAATTGATTCTTTGATTATTTTTCTATTAATGTCTGTTCTTGTTGCAAGGCAACCCAATATTGAACCCGGTCTACAAGACCAGACCAACATTGCTTTGAACCTGTTTAACACCATTTTAGACACTGCCAATACTCATGTCGAACTTAACCATTCTTGGGCAGCGATTGAACGAGATATTAGTGCTCAAGAACAATTCGAGGCTAGACGTAGACAACCTAGAAATTAGCAGTAACCTTTTGTTTCTTCAGTTTTTGCCTTTCTTTCATGTCCTTAGATTCTCGTGCTTTTAGAAGAAGAAGGGGCTTGTCACCTAAAATCAATCCTATTGCTGAAATAGGAAGAATAAACATAGTGTTATTTGTCCAACAAAGTGATCTAAGGAGGACTTTATCTGATTCATCCAACTCGTCTTTCTTTCCCTCATATATCATCCACAAGATGGAATCTAGTGGTGGCTCCAGTGGCATTGGAAGTGCTCCATATTTCCAATATTCATCATCATCGGTGATTGGTAGCTTGTAGAACCACCATATCCCTATCCAATCTACTAAAAACCCCACCAAATTCATTAAAAAGTATGGGATTTTTCAATTCGAAGAGGATGCCACAACCATACCATGGCATGTGTCCTCTCCTCTTAACCTAGCACCTGCTACTCGCCCACTTCCGAAGTTTAAAGAGAACTTGCCTAGGTTTTCAAGAAATAACCCTATCAGTACTAACGAACACCTAGTGGCATTTTCTAATGATCGTCATAACATAGGGGCTAACGACAATGACACTTACATGCGCTTGTTTGTCAATTCCTTAGAAGGAAAGGCTGCGGCTGACTTCTTTGACCTTCCTCATAAGATATTGTATACTTGGGATGAGTTAATCTATTGGTTTTGATCCACTTATGGGAAATCCAAAAGCCCTTCCGAGAATTTGAGGGAATACAATAACGTCACTTACAAATATGGTGAGACCATCAGGTCTTTCAACTTGCATTTCACCAAGTTGTACAATCAAATCCCCGAACTTATCCGCCCTTAGAACTAAGACGCTTTCATGCATTACTACAATGAATTTCCTTCTCCCTACCATCATAGGCTTGAGAAAAAGGCCATTGACAATCTCGGTTATGCTCTGCATACTTTCTCAGAGTATGAAGAACAACTTGAAAGAACTGGTCTTCCCCAGGGAGAATTAGTTAGACAGACATGCATGTCCTCTCTCTTACGACTAGTACAAGATATGAATAACCATATGATATCATTTGAGAGGAAGGGTGTTGTCTCCTCTCTCACCCCTGGAGCTTCAACCTCTTCTGCAACCCCCTTTAGAAATCCAACTGAAAACAATTTTCATCCTAAGGATATATTTCCTTGAAGTTGGTGTAACTTTTGCGAAGAACATCACGAAGAAACCACGTGTGAGGTAAAGAAGAGTGTCAGAAGCTACTATTGTTGTCCTAGACTTTGTAGAGCCAGAGGATGTCATGGTCATCAACACTAGGAGCAAAGCCTATGCTCCCAAGGGTAAATTTGATCATCCTTGCAGTTCTTCAAGCCCAGGCTCATCCTCAACCACTGCTATGCCCCATGTTCCTAAAATTCCCGAGAGTCAAAGAATCACTCCCCCTCCTCCCTCTTCCAAATACAATATCTCGAATCAATTGGCCAACATAAAAGAAGATGCAACCCTCCTAGAAATGGTTGTCGTCCCTGAACAACAGATGCATCTGAAACAATTCATGGAAGGAAAATCTTCCATTGTAGACAATCTTTCCGAAGAGGTAGACGAAGAGGATTCTTCTATAAATAAAGTAGGTGTACATAACTTTAGATACCTTGTAAAAAACCCCCCTTTTTATATTTCTGTAAATATCATGGATAAGATTTCCCATTATTGCCTCATTGATGGTGGTTCAGGCCCAAGTGTCATGTCGAAGATATTATAAAAGAGCTAGGTTTTTCATGTACAAATGAAAATGACAGAAACATGCTCTCCTATAATATTCTACAACAAGCAACCATAGGTGAGATTAAATATGTAACCTTGGTTTTATGCGCTCATCCTGAGATAAGGACAACCCTCAGCATTCAGGTGATTGATATGCCTGTGAGAAATTAATATTCAATTATCTTGGGAAGATATTGGCAAGCCCTAACATGTGCATACCTCTCACTTGACGGGACGCATTTATCCATTCCTCGGAATGGTAAGAATATTATAGTCCTTAGAGAAGGAATAATTTCACCCTACATAGAAAGTGTTTCACAATCTAGCGTAAACTATATGTAAGAATACGTAGGAGTGTATTCCATATTTGCTAAAGAGGATAATATTCCCTAGGAAGGAATTGATTCAAATGATAAATTATGGCGTATGCACTTTGATGGTTCACACTATAACAAAGGTAACAGGGCTAGTATTATCTTGGTTTCCCTTGCAGGAAAGATTCATAATATTTCATACAGGTTGGAGTTTGCTTGTTCAAACAATGCCCCTGAATTTGAATCTTTGTTGTTAGGCATTGAGAATGCCCTTAATCTTGGTTGCAGTCACCTTTCAGTTTCGAAACTTTTGAGATTGTTGTGAATTTGATATGTAAGACATTCTCTCCTAGCTACAATATGATGGAACAATACTCCCAAACTGTTTGGGCACTTGTCTTGAACCTTCTATCTTTCAACATTACTCTTGTTAAGAAGGAGTTGAATTCAATAGTTGATCGGTTAGCTGTCTTTGCAACCTCTCCTACTCAACAACTCTTGCCTCACTGGCCTGATTGTACTTTCCAATCTCTGCATCATCCATACATTTATGAAAATGAAGGATTATGGGAGGCCATGCCTAACGATGAGAGAATTTGTGTTGTCATTCAAAATGAACCTCTTGAGCCCGAGGAGATTATATCTGTAGAAAATAATAAGATTCCCAAGGGCTTGTATCCTCTTGTGAGTTCATTTTCTTTTAGTGTTGTAGGCAATAAGGAAAAACAAAAAGGATAGGAGTTACAAGGGAAGGTGATTGAAACCATCCTCTCAAACATTAGGACATTTGAACCTTCAACCAATGTTAAATTAAAGGTCCAATGTTCTAGTAAAGAAGAGATGAGGTCCAATGGACTACTTGGTGAATCTCAAAAGGTTTTTGCTTGTTCTTATGAGGATCTTCGTGGTTTTGATCCTGGTCTTGTTCAACATATTATGAAACTAGCTAGGAAAAAACAAGAATTTGTTAACTCTGCACTGGAAGCACCCTTTCGAAGGGATTTGAGAGATTTATTAAGGGTTGGAAGGTTTTTTTCAACCCACCCCGAATGGGTCTCAATCTGGGAATCAACCTTGAGGACCACTGATAATATCAGAACTTGTATTTGTCTTCGAAATTTCAGGCAAGCGATTATGAGAAATCCCTTTCCCCCTCTCAGTATAGAAATGTTTTTGCAACAGGTTGTGGAGTCATAGTTAATACCCTTACTGGACAATTTGTTTGGTTATAATAAAATCAAATTAAAACGGGAAAATGTTCACAAAACCACTTTCATTACTAATTGCAATACCATGCCTCACAAATGCCATATTTTTAGCTTACTTGATACAGGTACTTCTTTAAAAAAAACTATGCAGACGACTCTCGATGAATTGGTTAGTCTCCATATCTATCTTGATGAGCTAACTGTGTGTGTCAAGGGAATGATGATTACATTAGATTTCCAAGTGATCGGTCCTTTCCAAATTGCTTTTGTCTTGGATACTAATTCTTATTTCTCAAAACATTTATAGAATCAATTGTTTCCCTACAACACTGACAACCCTTGCTTGAAATATTGCAAGGAACCAACATGAAAAGTTCTGATGCTGTCTAGATTTTGTTGTATACTAGTAGCCTAGCTATGCTTTCAATTTTTGTGCTTCTTTTCTACGCTTACAATACCTTTAATTATGCCTTCTAAGTTAAAGGTTTCTCTCCTTGTTGTTTTTCAAATTGAGTCTTTTACTATTGCTGTTTTAATTCTGCATTATTACTTATGTTGTGATTTTTGTCTTTATCATCTTTTAGTGTTTGGTCAAGATAGAACGTTGTATCAATTCTGCCATAGTGACACTCATGCGAAGCATTGTTAGTCAATAACAATCAAGCTTACATAGCTGTTATGATGTCTCCTCTGAAGGACCCTTGAAATTGTTATATATTTCCATTGTTGTCTTGTAAAGAAATTGGTTATTTCCTGCTTCTTCTTTCCATTTCTTCATCGAATGACAAATAAAAGACAAGAACTATCAATTTTTCTCCTTGAGATAAGATCCGATTATGGATGAATAATTGTGCATACAGGAGTAAATCCCCTCATACTTAACATTTTTCATATGTTATTCCCAAATTCCCAGTCATTTTTTCCATTGAATTCTCTCACTTCCCCCTGTTGCATAATTATTATGGTTACGTCTTCAAAAATTAATGTTCTTGGTTTGTGAAACCATGAGTTATGAGTTCTAAAATTGTTGGAAACAAATTTTTCTGTGGATTCACCAGTTTTTTTATGATTAAAAATTGTCAACGAAGTTTTGCCCGCAAAGTATTGCTAAAGCCTATTATTATAAAAACTAAATAATACTAGTAAGTAGGACCCCCTTGAACTATTGGAGAGCAGATCTGTTCATTTTGAGGTTGAGATGATGTGTGACATGGCTCACATGGTTGATGAATATCTTGTTGTTATTGATTATGAATTGAGCTTATGAAGTGTTGATTCCTTATGTTACTACCACCTATGTTATTCATTAATATCATTATTGTTTGTTCTTATCACACCTGCATAACAAACATATCAGTAAAATTACATGAAGGGCAGTTTTGAGAGAGGCAAAATATTAGAACAAATACAAAGGAAGGGGACCCAGTTTTGAAATATCACATGTGAATAAATCAAATGAAGTGAGAAACAATTGCAAGAGGAAGATATTAAATCTATCCTACTTACTATACTATGTGCATAAAAGACTTAACAACTATGGTTAAATCCTAGATAGAAAGTGAATGGTTATGCAATTGTGATTGAATTATATGGTAAATACGCATATGGTTTGAAATGTTGGTGGCGCATATTGGCAGGGTAATAGTGGTAATGGTTGTGCATTTTAAATTGAGTTATACTGGATATATGAATAAGATGGACATAATAGGGGAGGATAGAAACAAAAGCGTGCTAAGGTTTTCTCTTTGAGTTTGTGTTGAGATAGTTCAGTTTTCATTCATTCACATATTCATCAAAGCCTAATCCTCATTTTTGATAGCAAGGTCTTATTGTAGAAAACAATATTCAAGGTTGAATCAAATAATCCAAACACTTGTTTTTCAGAGGTGTTGATCTATCTTTGATAGTCTGTGTAGACTTGTCTGTTTGTGAATTAATTTTCATGACTGATAAAGGCTATTGTGCAGATTCAAGTGGGCAACAATCTGTGACAAGATGATCTAGCTTTTAGAGTTCAGTTTTGGTTTTCTGTCAGAGCTCCTTTTGTATGTTCCATCGGGGATGTCTAAGTTTTACTTTGGTCCAAGATTTCTGTATGAGATTTTGTAAACAAAATGACTCTTTAGTGAATTGGAATGAAATAAAGGATTGCTTTATGTCTCATCTATCTTGATTATCATCTTGGTGTCCTTACTTCTGTTCTTACATTTATTTAAGCAACTGTTATATTTAGAAAATTACACAAAAAGTGAATTTCCAGCAAGATTTTTGTTGATAAAATACTAGCCTAAGCATTCATAATTAATACTTTTGAGTTAGGATGTTATTTTTGTTGGCTATAAACTTAGGGTGATATTCCTGTCTACTTTGATTTAGCCAAGTAAAGTCTAAAAATGCTTGAGCAAGATCAATTCATATCTTTTCCTCAACAATAGTGATCCTAGAACTGTCAGGGAGGAAGTGGATTCAAAGGATGAAAATCTATGGAAAAAGGACATGGATGAAGAAATGGAAACCTTGGATAAAAATGAGGTTTGGGATGTAGTGGATTTGCTGAATGGAAGAAATCCCATTGGCAACAAATGGGTATTTAAAAATAAGTTGAATGCAGAAGACAAAGTGAAGAAATACAAAGCTCGGTTAGTAGCAAAGGGTTATTCCTAGGTTGAGGGAATTGATTTTGGTGATATTTTTTCTCATGTTTCCAAGTTAACTTCTATAAGATTTTTGTTATCTGTTGCTACCGAATTTGATTTTGAAGTAGAATAGATGGATTTGAAGATAACATTCCTACATGGGGATCTAGAAAAAGAAATATATATGAAGTATCCAGAAGGATTTGTTGTGAAGGGAAAGAAGGAGATGGTATGCAAGCTGAAAAAGTCCCTGTATGGTTTAGAATAATTACCAAGGATGTGGTATAAAAAAATTGATACTTATATGCTGGGACTTGGCTTCACAACAAACAAATAGGATCATTGTGTGTATTTTAAATCAATTGGTGATCATTTGATTTATTTGGTCTTGTATGTGGATGACATGTTTCTGATAGGAAACAACAAGGAGATTACCTAGGATGTGAAAACTTAGTTGTCCTCTAAATTTGACATGAAGGATATCGATGTTTCAAATTTCATTTTGGGCATGTAAATTAAAAGATATCGAAAAAAGAGGAAACTCGGGTTAAATCAGAGAAAATATGTCGAGACAATATTGGAGAGGTTTAATATGCAGGAATGTAAATCGGTCAAGGTCCCTATTCTTATTGGTGTAAAGTTATATGCGGATCAGTGTCCCAAGACACAGGAAGAGGAGGAGGACATGTCTCGTGTTCCATATGCGAGTGAAATTGGAATTTTGTTGTATGCAATGGTCTGTACTAGACTAGACATTGCACATGCAGTGGGAGTTTTGTGCAGGTATATGTCAAAAACAGGGAAGGAGCACTGGACAACAGTAAAAAGGGTTTTCAAGTATTTGTGTGGCACTTCTAGCTATGGATTGTGCTACCAAGGAAGACCGGGATGGGAGAAAGTGTTGGACATACATGGCTTTGTGGATGTAAATTGGGTTGGAGATCTTGATCATAGGAGATCTACAAGCGGGTATGTGTTTAACTTGTTTGGAGGAGCAATAAGTTGGATGAGCAAAAGACAGGCTATAGTGGCACTTTCAATTACAGAAGTTGACTACATGGCGGCCACTCATGCAAGTAAGGAAGCATTCTGGTTACAAATATTGTGTTCAGATATTAGGTTGGTACAACAAGCTGTAAGGATAGATTGTGACAGTCAGAGTGCAATTTTTTTGGTGAATAACCTGACTTATAATTCAAAGACAAAGCATATTGATATTCAATATCACTTTGTGAGAGACATGGTTGAAGAAAATAAAGTATTGTTGATGAAGGTGGACACTTTGAAGAATGCTGTAGATTCATTAAAAAAATCTGTGGGCACTGAGAAGTTCTCTTGGTGTAGAGGATCCATGGGCATTGTTGCCCTGGATTGTTGACTATGTAACCTTGTAACCCCCTGTGTGTAAAGAAAACAACAAGTGGCAGAATGTTGGACATGTGTTATAGTCTTTGCACAACTGGCTATAGTGTTTTCTACGTTGCGTCGAGCGCACATGGGGGTTTGAGGGATTTTTTTCCGCAGGAAATGTGTTGCATTTTTACTTTGTTTTTTGTGTCACCTAGATTTTCATGTCCATTGTTGGGCGGTTTTTTGGCACATGTTTTTTTCTGATGGTTTCCTATTTCCAGTTAAGGAATTAAGGTTGTTGACTAATCCAGGTCATTGGGTTGGGGTTTTGGATGTCGCTGGCTCCTATATGTATATTGTATTGTAAACAATGTATCACTATAAATGAATATAGAATATGTTGGTTTTCCCAATTTGAGTTTTCAAGGAAAAAATATCTGGAAAAATTAAGGATGTCAATGTATCTTATTGGTTTCATAACAAAAAAAATCCAAACGAACGCAAATAATAACAAAGATCTAAATCTAAAGTGGCGACTAGGGCATGCAACTACATATTTTTTGGTATGTCATATACATTTCTGCTATATATAGAGAAACGCTTTGAGTTCAATTAATTTTCAAAACATTAAAGGTAAAAGTATGATGGACTGTAAGTTCCATCCTACGTGTATGTTTGTTTTTATTTTTGCAGATATGAAGGCTAAAGAGGCATGTAATGGGGTGGAAATCGAATGGTGTACGTACTGCCCTACAATTCCACGACTCTTTCGTATTTATTGGTGTGCACTTATACAAGGTCGATTTATAGATTATAACTCTAAATATAACAATCGATTGTGAACTGCTATATATTAGAATTCTAAATATTTTGATATTAGAATTATATATATATTAGTTCTAGTTCTAAATATTTTGAATTTTAATAAATATGTGAGAAGATAATTAAGTTATAACATGATTTTTTTTAAACTTAACTTTTTAGAGGACTCATTTACCGCATAATCTCACAATTATTAAGATTAGCAAAATTAGTCATATATTATTTCTATGCCTTTCCAATTACATTTGCGGCACCATTACATTACTATAATAACACTTGTTTACGATAACAAATAGTTGATAGCTCTAGAGTGATGAGTATATGGGTAGGGATTAATGATCAAAAGTTGAAGAACTGATCTTAATTTCAATTGAAAGGGTATATAATCATCTAACTCTTTAAAGATAAAAAAAAGAAAGTTTAAAAAATAATTGTACATCAATTATAATAAAAAAATGAAATATTGTTTTTTAAATCTTTACAACCTTAAAAAATTAAATAATAATTATATAAACAATTGTAAAATTTTAATAAAATTTGATATATATATATATATATATATATTATATAATATGAAAATATATTTATTTTCTAGATATTCTTAAAAAATATTCCACATCAATGAAATAGCCCTTTGAAACTAGATTACTATATAAGATTTATGTAAAATACAAGTTTTTTTATAAAATTATTAATATATATTTTAAAATTTATTTATCAAACATATCACATTTATTAAAATATGTTTTCCTAATAAAAAAATAATATGTAGTTAATAGATAAATATAAAAAATAAATAAATTAAAATGTTATAAAAAAATAAAATAATACAACTAAAGCATAAGACATTATATTGAAACTAACCATTCATTAATTACTAAAATACCTATAACATCATATTGATATTAACATTTACCATTCATTAATAACTAAAATTCATATAAATAATAACCAAAAAAAATTATTCCCTAAAATCTAAAATATTAAATTATATTTCAATGTAAATGAATAAAATTCAAAACTACTATATTTATTTATTATTTTTGTTTATATAATTATGGTTACATATAATTATGACCCACGTTTTTATAGTTGAACATCTTTCTTATGATTACATCAATGTATTATGAAGGTTAATAATATGTCTTTCTTAGAATTTTATAAATGTGAAAATATTATTATAGGTCATTATAGAAGGAACCAATCAAAATAAAAATAAGAAGAGAGGAATTTGATTCTTTTAATTGTTGTATTTATTAATTTAATTTTATATTTAATATAATTAAATGAATAATTTAAATATCAAACAAAATTATGATAAAAAATAGAATTTTATATTGCTAAAAAAAATCATTTTAATTGAGTAAAATTAATTTTTTAGTTTTTATTAAATTTATAATTAATAAACGATTATTAAAAATAAATGGAATAGGATTTGAATTATAGGAAAAAAATTACAAAATATGTATATTTTATTTTTAATATTGTTTGTACGTTTTAATTGTTACACACCCAAGGAAAAAATCATTATTCTCATAGAGAAATATACATATTACATAACATTGCATGTCATACCTGGACATGAGAGCTATTTCAATATCCTTCAAAAAGGAATTTTGACTACCTAATCTTTAAAACTAAAAAGGACAATATTATGTTCCTTATACATTCTTGACTTTTATTTTATTTTATTTAGATCCAACTAAGAAGCTTAAACATCATCTATAATACATGTTCACAAAATCATAATCAAACATGAGAAAGAAACAAAAGAAAATGATGACTAAGGATACCAAACTTCCATGTCCGATAGTAGAACTCCTTTGCTGAATTCCTCTTCAACATAGATCCCTTCATGAAGGAGGAGTGCTTGCTTTGAAAGCCCATAAGCTAACACATTCATTTATTGACTGATGTGAGTAAAGGATATCCTTTCAAACATTCCTTTCAACTCTCCACATGCTCTTTTTATGGGCCCCGGTTCTAAATTATCCACTCGAATATTATCATCAGCTTAATCAATAACAAGTTTAGAGTCACCCATTACCTGTAATCTTCGGCATCCCATCCGATTGGATAAAGAAAGAAGATCCCACAAAGAAACAAACTCCGCCTTGTTGTTGGATCCTCTGCCCAATGCATACTTCAAGTAGAAGTAATGCATTTGGTTTAAATAGAAAACAAATCCAACTCCACCTTCCACTGGATGTCCTTGACTTGGTCTATCAAAGAACCCCCACGAAGTAGACATATTGAAGTCCGAATTCACAATTGATTTCTTTCTCTTTTTCTCTGGACAAGCCTTGAAATCCATGAAAGACTTTAAAACTAACTGATTAACCACCTCGATAGGCATGATAATGTCCTGGAATATTGCTCGAGTCCACCACAAATTATAAATGAGATGACAGGGAAGTGATTTAAGCTCAACAGAAGGAACATTCCTCATCCACTCATGTAGACATCCTTCTAAAGAAAAATTATTCCAAGTAATATTTAAGAAGAGTCTTGAGGATATCACTTTCTATACGTCCTTAAATAAAGGAAAAGTAACAAACAGATGATAAAATGTCTCTTCATCTAATTTACATAGAAAACACTTGTTTGGGATGATCCATCCTCTTTTCAAACTGTTGTCCCATGTCAGAATCTTATTCGAGAGAGAAAACCAAACAATGATATTGACCTTCAATGGGCTTCACAATTTCCATATCAAGTCCCATCACCATTTTTCCTCTACTTTTTTATCCTCCTCCATATATGCTTCATAACCCAACTTTGCAGTGAAATCTCCATTCCCTGGATTCCTTGACCATTCTAACTTATCTTCTTCTTTTCATAAATTAATTGTACCTATAACTAGTAGCTTTATGAAGTTCCTCCATTCTTCTACTTGAGGACCAACCAACTATAAATCAACACCTATCAACCAACCCTCGATCCAGAGAGAATTTCTATCCTGCTTACTGACATCACTTAAACAAAAAAAACCTTTTTCATGTAAACTATTTAAGATATCATTTGATAGCACATGGTTTCTTGCGACTCCGATCCATGGGTCTTCACCTATCCATACTTTCTTACCATTGCCAATCCTCCAAGATAACCACTTACCAACTTGCGAGGAAACATCCACAAAGACTTTTCAAATAATCAAACAATAATTTGGAGTCTTTTGTTTATTTCTAAACCAATCCTTCATAGTCTAATCTCGAAAATATTTTAATTTCATTACCTTCCCCCAGAGAGCATCATTATAAACTAGACACTAGAGACTTTTTTCTGCTAGGGATTACTAAATATGTAAATATTTTTGATACCTCATCCCCCAAGTTTTTTAGGGAGAGAAAGAGTGGACCATTTTACTAGAGCAATAACTTTAGACACTTTTTTACTTGACCATCAGAACCCAAATCATTTTTTCTTTATTTTTGTAAGGATTCTTGTTGGCACCTTGGTAATGGACATCCAATATATTGTTATGATCTCAAGCACAAATTTTATTAGCACAAGATGACCACCTTGAGACAAACACAAGTTTACCCAAACCAAAATTCTAGCCCTCAATCTTCTTGTAGAGCCACAACCAGTCCTCAAAATGGTATTTGTTGGGTTTCAGGTAAAAAACTAGGTACTTGAATCCTTTCTTAAACTCAATGCAAATGATTGTCATAATGTCTTTTAGTTGATTTGAAACATCCATTGGAATACAGTTCGAGAGCATACATGAATTTGTTAAGTTAAGTTCCATACCCATGACCTTACAATCAAGGTCCAAAATGGTTCTTAATGATCTCAATTCCTTTGATTTCTCATCCCCAAACAACATGACATCATCAACAAATAAGAGATGTGTAATATTCACAAAATTTGAAACTTTAACCACTTTTAAAACTCCCCTCCTTCTAGCATCCTTTATGAACAAGCTTAGACCATTTTCCACCATTATAAAAAGGAAGGGGGGTATAGGGAATCCTTGTTTGAAACCTATGGATATTGTGAAGAAACTCGACGGAGAGCCATTTAGAAACACAACAAAGGACACTGGTAGTATACACCCCATAATCCAATTTACTGATTGTAAATTCATTCCTAGCTACAATAACAACAACCTAATCAAAGTCCAATTCTCCTTATTAGAGGATTTTGTGAGATCGATCTTTATAATGAAAGCATGCACCTTTGATGTATTTATGGAATGAATTCCTTCCTAATCAATGTCCACTGCATCGTGAATTTGAATATTGAATAGGAATTTGAATTGTTCTTCTGAAATAATTCTTGATAGAAATCCTTTTAAACGATTAGCAATAATTTTGGAAATCAGATTATAAATCAAATTACATAGGGAGATCAGTTTAAAATCCTCAAAAGATAATGTGTATTTTTTTTGGTAATTAGGGCCATGAATGTAGTATTGATTGATCCCAATACTTTCCCCAAGGACATCGATTCTTGGACAACCTTAACCAAATCATATTTTATTAAGTTAAAAAAGCCCCAAAAAAATTCAACTGTAAGG
The DNA here is from genome assembly GCA_032191745.1 of Picea mariana. Classification (NCBI taxonomy): domain Eukaryota; kingdom Viridiplantae; phylum Streptophyta; class Pinopsida; order Pinales; family Pinaceae; genus Picea; species Picea mariana. The sequence goes on along the minus strand of JASDQU010010107.1, from coordinate 57,827 downwards.
CCACCAGGCCTTGGAATTTTCCCCTTCTTCAAAGAGGACAATTTTGAAAGAACCTCCTCATAGGTAATATCATCCTCCAAAGAGTGGTTCATGTCTTCATCTATAAGCTTCGAAACGAATTGTAATAATTTCATGATTTCACCAATGTGGCAAGTTCTAGGTTCATAGAACAAATATTTGAAATGTTTTTTACCAGCTTCAACATTCTCAAAAAAGGACTTCACCATTCTTCCATCCCCATTCAAGATATCCCAAATTGTAAATTGGTATTCTTTTGAAAGTTAGCAAAGTTATGATTTTTTTTTTCGTATTGTCATCACCTTCAAGAATCCACAACTCTTGACTCTTTATTATCCACTTAAATTCCTTCTTTTCGAGCAATGAGGATATATTAGACTCCAAATCCTTTAATGCTATTTTATTTTAATTTGAGAAGATTCCAATTTAATTTCCTTCATAAAGCCATCAAATTTTATCCTCTGTCTCAACCAGGTCTTCTCAAAGTTTCTTTTCATGTCCGACAACCTAGTTTTTCATAGCACCCTTCACCCTTGAAAGATTGTTTGTTGTCTGCTTCATCATTGAGTCCTCGCAATTAGGATTCACATGCTTCCATACTAAAAAATCAACTTCTTGAAACCCTCCTCCCGCAACCAAGAATATTTAAACTTAAAGGGACAAGTTTTTTTTTTATCATCTTTCTCCAACTTCAATAGGATGGGAAGATGGTCCAACAACCCACCTAATCCAACCCAATATTTGGCAAGAAAATCCCCCCCAGAAGAGGTTTAGAGATAAAAAAATATATTTTAGAGATTCCCTCAACACCCCACCTAGAATTTCTCCAAGTAGGGACCAACTTAACCGGTTCTAGATCTACCATATGTTTGTCCTAAAAAATGTGAATAAAAAAATTGCTTAAAACATCCCGCCTAGCATGCCCCCCCAAAACTTCTCTAAGAGAGACAATCAGGTTTAGGTCTCCCCAAATGATAAAATTGGACTCTTCTAGCTCCCCATCTGTGATCAAATTCTCCCAATAAGATCTTCTATCCACATAGGGCCCATAAATATTTACTACCATTAATTTTTTTTTCCAAATCCTTCAAAACTGGTTCCACTTTAATCCCAGACTGAAACATGGATGAGGAAGAAGCTACCAATATGGACCCCAACATGTAACTAGAATTCATGACGTTCCATCTTCAACTAATGAGAAACATCACCAATCCTTTAAGAAGGACAAAAATAACTTGATAGAATTTATTCCTGTACACATAGTCTCCTGAATCAAAACAATATCGGGTTTATAGACTTGATCAATATTTTGATGGATAACTGTTTTTAGGCACCCTAACCCCTCTAGCATTGAAATATAGCACAAACATGAGGAAACCTTAGAATCTAATTTCTCTTCTCTAAGCGCCTTGTCTATAATTACCTTCTTACCTTCTCTTACCTCCTTTCTAACTTGTTGTTTAGTCAGAGATATATGATACTTCCTACCAACGCCTAAACCTTCATTGAATTCCAAATATAGACCCCTCATCACTCTTATCCCTTCTTTTATCTTTTATTTAGATCTCAGATCATATCCCGACGAGCATGAAACCTTCCCTTTAAAATCTTTCGGTTTTTCCAAAGTCTCAGAGAAAAACTTTAGGGATTTCCTAGAACTCTTCTACTCCTTCGAACTACACAAAGTTTTGGGTATGTGTTATATTATGGGGGGTGGGATCCCCCCTGCATGGGGGTTCAGAGGAAGTGCCCCTGAAAATAATTTTTAGGCAATTTTTTGCGTCTGTTTTTGGGCGATTTTTTGGCACATGGTTTTCACCGATGGTTTTCTATTTTCGGTTAAGGAATTAGGGTTGTTGACTAATATGGGTTATTGGATGCTACAAGATCATATGTGAATATTTTATTAAACAATGTATGAAGTGAATGAATATATAATATGCTGGTTATTCCAGTTTGGGTTTCCAGGGGAAAAATATCTATGTAATGTGTGTATTTTCCATTGTATCTTTTATGTTCTTTTATTGAAAATTTGTTTGCAGTAAATAATTGTACAAGGTTAAAATCTACTTTTGGTATCAAAGAAATTGTTGACTTCGGGGGGACGCCTTTATGATCAGGGGTTTGGCTCAGAACTGTGATAAGCCTTGTTACAGTGAGAGATCTGTGATATTGATTCTTCAAGTGAAAATAAATGGCGAGCAGTTTGAAAATAGACATCGATAAATTTAATGGGAAAAGTTTTGATCTATGGAAGATCTGATGGTAGAAAGAGATCAGTGGATCATGGTGGATCCAAGTAATTCACCTACATGAATGTCAACAAATGACTGGAAAAAGTTGGATCAGAAGGCAAAGAGAAGAATCCGATTGTGTCTCTTAGATTCAATATTACTGAATGTGTCAAGGGAAGCTACAACCAAGGATTTATGGGATAAGTTGGGGAACTTGTATCATTCTAAGTCTCTGGTAAATAAATTGTTCTTGTGAAAGAAGCTGTATAACCTGAGGATGAGAGATGGAGACTCTGTGACAGAGCATCTAAACACCTTCAATACTGTGGTAAATCAATTATTATTTGTTGAGATTAAAATTTTAGATGAAGACAAGTGTATCAGTTTACTGTTCTCTTTACTAGACTCGTGGGATAGTTTGGTTGTGGCCATAGGTAGTAATAAAACTACCTTGAGTTTCGATTATGTGGTCTCATCCTTGTTGTCGGAGGAGATGAGATGGAAGAACATGGAGGGACAGCGCACATATGCATTATTTGCAAAAGGACTCTCCCAAGAATGAAATAGATCTAAGTCCTCAATGGGGAGATCTAAATATAAGGGTAGATCTAAATCTCCCAGAAATTTTGTAAAGGCATGCTAGAGATGTGGAAAATAAGAGAAGTTCAAGAAGAGATGTAGATCCAAGAACATTGAGAGAGTGAAGGGATATGAAGGTGCTCCCTCTACAGAAGAAAATACCTCTAAGGAAGAAGGAGGGGATGTGTAATTGGCTTCGTCAAGGACACATGAAAATAATGAAGCATGGTTGGTTGACTCAGGTGCATCCTTTCATATGACTCCCCACATAGAGTGGTTCTGTGAATATGAAATGTATGATGGAGGTAATGTTTTCCTATGTGATGAATAAACAACCAAAATCATAGGACAAGGAAGAGTAAAGTTGAGGATCATAGATGGAAGGATTAGAACACTACTTGGTGTTCTTCACATCCCAAGATTGGCCAGAAATTTGATTTCTGTAAGAAAAATGGAGGATGCAGGGGTAAAAACAGTGTTTGAAAAAGAAACATGTAGGATGGTTAGAGGAGTAATGGTGTTAATGAAGGGCATTCATATTGGAACTTTGTATAAGCTACAAGGAAGAACTATTAGTGATGGGTGTAATAGCTCCATTGTTCCCCATATTAGAGCTGAAGAAGAAAAAACTCCTAGAGTCTCTGAATAAAAGGTTATGCTGTGGCATCAAAGATCGGGGCATAGCGGAGAGAAGAGTCTTCAACTAATACACGGTAAAGGTATGGTTGAAGGTATGTCTAACTTCTCTATGGATTTGATTTCTATGAACATTGTGTATATGGGATGAAAAATCAGGTAAGATTCCCCTTTGGTGCAATGAGGGAAGAATGAATTTTGTAGCTAGTGCATAGTGATGTGTTTGGACCTGTGTCAGTTCCATCATTGGGAAAATATGTGTACTATCTCTCATTTATAGATGACTTCTAGTGGAATACTTGGATATAATTCCTCAGGAAGAAATCTAAAGTCTTTGACAGGTTTAAAGAGTTTAAGACTCTTGTTGAGAATCAAAAATAGAAAAGATCCCAAAAGTATTTCAAATGAAGATATAGAATCTCCAAAGACTCTTGATTGCAATGATTCAAAATGTGATGATGTTGAATTTTTCTCAAGTGAAGAAGATGATCTAGAAATAGTTTGTGTAAAGTTTGATGGTAGTTATCCCATGGAAAGAATAGAAGAATATCTATTAGAACTTCAAAAGGAAGTTGAAGAGGGTTTATATAGATACATAAGTGATCATTTTTATACACACTATAACTATATTTCGGATAACACTAAGAAGTTTCTTAGGAGGAGTCAAAGGCACATCTTGAAGTTAAAGGGAATTCTCAAAGAACAAGAAGAGATCACAAGACTAAAGAATGAAAAATAAGATATGAAGGTATATGATGAGATTAGCAAAAGTTTTGAAACTATTATTCATCTCAAGATCCAAATTAAAGAAGCCAAAAGGGTAGAAGAACTTTTGAAGAATCAAATTAATGAAAAGGAGGAGTCATGTGATAAGTTAGAAGATGAAATTGTTGATATTAGAAAGAAAGTGGAGAAGTCAAATAAACTCTTGAATAGCTCAAAAATCTTGAATGAGATCTTGGAAAGTCAAAGATCACCATATGATAAATCAGGTCTTGGATACAAAGAAGAAGCTACACATGCCGAAGAAAGCACCTCAAAGAAGCATGAGGCAAGTCCATCAAAGAAGGAAGACAATGCTGCAAAGCAACCATCTACACAAGGCAAGGAAAATTTCAAAATAACAAAGCAAGGAGGACATCAAGAAGCTATCTTTGGGACACCAAAGCAAAGGTATGAAAGTATTTTTCATGGGCATTGTTATTCATGTAATGAATATGGTCACAAAGATTTTGAATGTAGATATTATGAAAGAAGATATAATGGAATGTTTCATAACACCATAAGGTGTTGGAGATGTGATCAAGTAGGACACATTTATGTTCACTGTAGCACCATGAGATGCTACAGCTATAGTGGATTTGGCCACAAATCCCAGGAGTGATGGAACACAAGAAGAAATTCCATGATGAGGACTTCAAAGAGCATGGCTCGAAGAAGGAATGAAGTAAGGAAGGGAGACATCTTTGAAAATATGGATGCTTAGAGCTCAAGTTCTAAGGAGCAGGGACATCTACAAAAGTGGGTGAAGAAGACAGAGCATCCATAATAGAATGAAAGACTGAAGGGAAGTTCAAAAATGTCATCTACTGAGGCATACACGGGTGACATTGGTATCAGTCACGTACATACACAGGCTGAACTTGTATAGGTCGTGTAAATATGTGAGATGTCTATGCAGTAGGTAGCGTATATGTGGTGATGTAACGACCCCTTCTCCGCGACTACAATCTAAGAAGAAGTACATTTTTTTTTTGTGTTTTTTTTTTTGTGTGAAAGGCAAGATGGTGATGACAGCAACATTTAACCACAAAACTAATGATGAACGCAAGCACGCAGTCCAGGCAACATGCTACTATGACTCCCCACAATGGCACAAGAGCAACTGGGCAAAACATGCGTAGACAATAAGGAGAAAATGAATACTCGCCCTACACAAACACTACCACACCTATAAGCTAAGGGACAACATCCCCCTCCCAACACAATGACCTTGACAGACAAGTCTAAAACCTCAAGGTGCGCGTACCAAACACATGAAGGCATAACAAACTTAGCATTCACAGTAGCTCCTATCGACCAACAACAACCACATGGAAGGCACAGACCTTGGCCAAGTTATCCTTCACCTCTATACCTTATGGAACACAATGATGCCCTCAAGGAATCATGCCATTCCTAGGTGATAGACGCATCAATAACCTTGGTGCAACATAATCTATCTGGACCGAGGACTCTAGATAATCTGACGCACTAGGAGCCGAATCTTGACAAGAAGGCTATGCCCACACCCCGAGAAATAGGGCGACAGATGCAAGGAAACTACAATCAAGGAAGAACTCAAGCCAATACGCGACTTCATCAACAACCCAACCATTAATCATGTCTAAAATTTGTCAAATTGACCATCTAATTTAACATCGGTTACTAATCTATTAGTAAGTCAATTTCAATTACTCTGTAAATTAAAATTCTAAATTAACATAAAATCAACAAGTCTAATTGAAATTAAGTCAATGCACACCAATCTAATTTAACATTAAAAGTGTATCAAGTGAGAAATTCTGAATCATAGTTGGGTCATCAACGTACCATCAATTTAATCTTAAATGCAATCATAGTGGGAATGATGTGTAAGACAATAATAATTATTACTATATAACATTTAATCAATATAACTAGTCATTCCACTAAATCATTAGTAAATAGAAGATCAAATGCTAGGCATTAAACCTAATATAATAACATAGTGATTGATTGAAAGATATATAACATTTAATCACTATAACTATTACAATATTGCCTTGAAAGTATGACATTTAATTCAAAATATATAACATTTGAAAATAATCCAGTATTGCCTTAATTTAGCAAGCTTAATCTATACTTTGGTCAATACTCACTAATTTCATTTAACCATTAATCACAATCTAATTGGGCCATTCTAAATTAATCCCAAATTGCATTCTAACTATCAATTAAATATATATATAACCACATTAGCTAGATCAATGTAGAATGCTACAATTATAACACTTGTAAGCAATTAAATTACACATGTCGTCTATTTATAGTAACGATACAAAAATAACTAGCTATCTATTAACATTAAGAAGGAAACTGTTGACCATTAACATCGCTGTAGAATTTAACCTGGCAATTAACATGGAAATACACATAGCAATTAACAGGTCCAATAACATTGTTGTAACAATTAATGTTTGGCAGTGAGAACGCTGGGTACACTCAATTTGAAGGAGGATAAAAAACAAAAGAAAATTGTAGAAGGATCAACTCGTGGTCATTCAACAACAACGCTATCACAGTTTTAAAGGAAAATCGTTGTACCACACATAAACGAACGCATGCTACATTTTAAGGGAAAATCGTGCCCATTCAACATCAAATTCAATCAAATTTAAAGGCAAAATGTTGTGCCACATATCAACAAAACACAGGCTACCCTTTTAATGGAAATTCATGCCCATTCAACAACAAACTCAATTAATTTAAAGGCAAATCATTGTGCTACATATTACCAAAACGTAGGCTACCCTTTTAATGGCAAATCGTGGCCATTCAACAAAAAACTCAATCAATTTAAAAGTAAATCGTTGTGCTACATATCAACAAAATGAAGGCTACCATTTTAATGGAAAATTGTGCCCATTCAACAACAAACTCAATAAATTTAAAGTTAAATCACTGTGCTACATATCGGCAAAAAGAAGGCTACCCTTTTAATGGCAAATCGTGTCCATTCAATAGAAAAATCAATCGATTTAAGGGAAAATCGCCATGGTAAGATAAATTTGTGGTGAATTACTGGGGAGGGCACTGTAAAATATGAGATAAAAACACTGTTGAGTTCAGTAATAAGAGGCTATAACTTAGGGATTAAAAAAAAAATTGGTCTACTGGTCAAGTTCACAGAGATATTAACATACAATTAAATCAAATTGTTGAGTTTAAACAGTCAAATTTTACTGATGTTAAATCATCCCAATAATTTAATGCGCTGAGATTAACCATTCAATAAAGTGCCCAGAAGTAAAATTATTCTTAACCAATACACACTGGCTCTCTAGAACGAAAGGAGTGTAGCTTTGTCAAGCACATGGCAATCTAAACCACTGACTAGAAATAAAAAGAAAGGGTTTGTTGTGCATATTCACCCCCAAGTCAATGAAGTGCAGCCAAAGAAGTAACAATCACCAGGCAATCAAAATGAGATATAAAAATGCAGGAATGTCCAGCAAGATATAAAAACGAGGTAAAAACGAGATAACAACGAGATATAAACATGCCGAGTTTAAAGAAAAACTTCGCTAGCAATCAAATTTTGCAGGGTTAAATAAACGCATTAGGGCACAATGAAAACCATCAACCAAGGACAAACATCAAAGGTAGACGGCTAACAGGAACATTCTTCGCTCATCATCCACGCACAGAAAAGTAGGGCGTTTAGATCCATAGGTCTATTAACGCGGAATACACAACCGTAGATCAAACTCCTAGCCGACTGCTCAGCTTTGGACTAATGAGTTAGGGATGAAGGAAAAAATAAATCACAATCATCACAATCAAAAATAAAACCTCAGGACTATCAAGACATGTAGGGATAGAAGGCCATGGGAAATCAATCAACATCAATCTAAGGCTATGGGGAAATTTCAGTCATCAACTAGAATGATAAGACTATCATATTCTTTACTTGATTAAACATACAGAACTGGAAGCATAAATCATACTAACAATCTACTATGTAGAAATAAAGGAAGCACATCGTTGCCCAATCGCCTGCTCTAAGTTGATGTCCCACGTGCTCCATGCAACTCCCAATTGCTAACCAGTCATACTTCACCAATACCTCCCAACCAACTCTAGGGGTACTCTTCTTCCCCCTTAGTCCTTCGAGCCGCAAAGGGGCTATGCCCACTAACCATAGAATCAGCTAGCTCCCAGATCGCCTCACAAGGTTGAGATACCACTCCTCACCGAGCTGGGTATCCCAACTCTCAGAAGCTAAGTCAGTCAAGTATAGAGTTCTGCAGCGTAACGTTACGCAAAGCAGAATACACCCTTCATCATTTTCCTCCCTCCATTATATAGAGTTTCGAAGTCCCTTACTTTCCCAAAATCCCATTTTATTTCATTTTTAATAAATTAATTCATAAAACCCTCCCCGTACATGTGTCACCCATCTCCTTCATCCCTCCATAAATTAATTTCATTAAATTAATTAATTACCCTTATTTCCCTCATTCACCTAGAAGCACTCCTAGAATCGCTCCTAGGTGTCCCGATATCCCCTTAGAAGTTTTAATGACTTTCCCCCTTATTAATTTACTAGTGGAGTTTAAATTAGAAAGTTCTTAAATGCTAGATACTTTACTAAGTTGGACTATCTACATTTTCCTAGTGTTTCCCCTTTCTTTTTATGTTTCCTGCTTTTTCCTAGTTTCCTATTTATTTTAGATTTCCCTCTTTCCCCTTTTTATTTAAACTCAAAAAGGCATGTGCAGAAACTTACCCATTTTCCCCTTTTCTTTTTTTTTTAATGAATAATTTTTTTAATTAGCATAATATAGTAAAACAATTATTT
>JASDQU010010107.1:30628-47461 GCA_032191745.1 Picea mariana | reverse complement strand
AAAAAAAAAAAAAAAAGATCACTTGTGAGCAATGGTCCTCAAAGAATAAGTTTTCTTAGTGTGCGCAAGAGCGGGATGTTACATACACCCCCTCTTGGTCTAAACTTCATCCCAAAGTTTCACAGTAAGTGCTGAAATAATGTGTATCACAATATCATAAGTCTATCTATCAAACAAAAATGGAATCTGTCGGCACATATCATATGTGTCCTCCTTGTTCGTCGAGTGCGGACTTTAGTTGTCCCACTGGACCTTGACCTGATCTTATGTTCAACGTCGTAGCTGTCGAACGTGATGATCTAGGATGTGGATTAACTCAGCCATGAGTGCCCCCTCATCCGATACCTACAAGGAACTCATGTCAATAACATGTGTAGGATCGCTAATATAATGTCTCAAAACAGATACGTAAAAAACATTGTGCATACTCCGCAAAGAATCAGGCAAGGCTAGTCGATAGGCCATGGCCCCCTTCCTCTCCACAATCTCTAAAGGTCCCACGAACCTAGGAGAGAGTTTATCTCCCTTTCCAAACTTGATCAAACTCTTATGCGATTTAACCTGCAAGAAGAGTCGATTTCCAAACTCGTAACTACAGTTGACACGGTGTGCATTGGAATAACTCTTCTACCAATCATGTGCTTCTTTAATCCTTTGTCTTATGGTTTGCATTTTATCTTCCATTTCTTGGATCGCTTATGGTCCCACCAGGACCCTATCCTCAAGCCGATCCCAACTCAAAGGCATCTAACATGGTTTCCCATAAACAAACTAGAAAGGCGCCATCTAAATGGTGCTTTGGTAACTTTCATTATAAGAAAATTCCACCAGTGGAAAGAATTCTTGCCAATGCTTTTGTTGGTCCATCACCTACATGTGCAACATGTCCTCCAAGGTCTAGTTCATTCGTTCAATCTACCCATCAGTCTTTGGGTGATACGCAGTACTGAAGTTAAGTTGGGTTCCCAAGGCCTCTTGGAAACTCATCCAAAATCATCCAGTAAACACCGATCCTCGATCGGATATAATCCTCTTAGGCACGCCATGCAACTTCACAATATCACTGATGAAAACTCTAGCTATGTCAAGTGCCTGATACGTCGTATGCGCATGAATAAAGTGAGCACTCTTCGTCAGTGTGTCTACTACTACAAAAATCGAGTCGTGTCTCCTTGCCGTTAGTGGCAATCCAACAATAAAATCCATCGAAATAATCTCCCATTTCGATTCCAGAATAGCGTGTAGTTGTAGTAATCCTACTGGGTGTCTATCTTCAGCATTTACTTGCTGACAGTCTAGACATTTGGCCACAAAGTTGACTATGTCTACCTTCATTCCCTTCTAGAAGAATAAGGGTTTAAGTTCCGCCCTCATCTTCGTGACTCTCGGGTGAGCCATGTAAACTTCTCTATGAGCCTCTCTTAGGATCAAGCTCCTCAACTCGTCGTTCAGTGGTACATAAATTCAATTTTTAAACCTCAATAATTCATCGTCGTCAAACGTAAATCCTTCAAATCTTGGTACCATCATTGTGTTTTGTCCGATAAAACCCTCTCCCTCTTTGTACCAGTCATCTTCAAGCTGTAAAGTTAGAATCTTTTCACGTAGATTCGTCTAAAGAGGCAACACTGAAAATATGTGTGGTCTTCGACTCGATGCATCTGCCACTCGGTTCACTGTTTTTTGTATGTAAGTAATCTCAAAGTCGTACTCGCTAAGCAATTTTGACCAACGTCGTTGTCGCGTGTTCAGGTCGCTTTGCGTAAAGATGTGTTGTAGTCCACAGTGGTCCATCTTTAGTTCAAATTTTTATCCAACAAGGTAGTGTCTCCAAACCTTCAAGGCATAAACAATGGCTAACAACTCCAAATCATGCGTCGCATAGTTCTCCTCATGCCTTCTTAGTTTCCTCGAGATTTAAGTGATCACTAGACTGTCTTGAATCAAGACTCCGCCTAATCCTTCCTTGGATGCGTCAATTCATACCAAGAAGTCTGTGTCCATGTCAGGGACCTTTAGTATTGGTGTTTTTGTCAACAACTCTTTGAGCCTTCGAAATGCTTCCATACATTTCTCTGTCCAAACAAACTTCTTGTTCTTCTTCTGCAATTTTGTGATCAGATTTGCTATCTTTGAAAATCCCTTGACGAATCGTCGATAGTATCCTGCTAAACCCATGAAAATACGTACTTCTAAGACATTTGTCAGCGCAGGCCATTCCATAATAGCCTCGACCTTTGTGGGATCCATGATGATACCTTCGTCAGAGATGACATGCCCTAAGTAGTGAATCTTTGATTGATAAAATAAGCATTTGAAAAGCTTCCCATACAATTTGTGCTCTCGAAAACACTGTAGTACCAAGCGCAAGTGCTCTTCATGCTCCTCCATCGTCTGAGAGTAAATCAAAATATCGTCAATGAATACTTGGACGAACTTGTTCAAGTACTCGCGAAACACCCTGTTCATCAAAATCATAAATACCCCTAGGGTGTTTGTTAGTCCAAACGGTAAAACAATAAAATCGTAATGTCCAAACCTCGTCTTAAAGGCGGTCTTAGGGACATCATCCTCCTTGATATGTAACTAGTGATACCCTAATCGCAAATCTATCTTTGAGAACACCATCGCGCCCTTCATCTGATCAAATAGATCATCAATCCTTGGCAACGGATATTGATTCTTGATCGTTTCCTTGTTAAATTGATGGTAATCAATGTAGAGCCTCCAGACCCATCCTTCTATAGTATGAAAATAATGGGCACACCCCATGGTGACACACTTGGACGTATCATTCCCAGGTCCAACAATTCCTTCAGTTGCATTCTCAACTCCTGTAACTCCGAGGTCGACATTCGATAAGGCGTTCTCTCTATCAGTTCAATCCTCGGTTTTAGGTCTATAGTAAACTCCAATTCCCTCTATAGTAGAATCCCAGGTAACTCCTCTGGGAATACGTCCGCAAACTCTCTCACCACAGGAAGGTGTTCTAGATCTTCCGCTACTCCCTTCTCATTTAATGCAAGGATCGCATAAATCTTGCACCCCTTGCGCATGCTCTTCCATAGCTGCAAGGAAGAGATGAACTTCATGGAAAATCCTTGGTTCCAACCTACAATCACGCGTCTTTTTCCCTCATCATCGACCAAGCACAATTGTTTCATCTTATAGTTAAGTATCACCTCATGCAATTCCAACCAGTCCATACCAATCACAACATCATAAGATCCTAAGATCATGACGTACAGGTTGGCCCTAGTGACAAACTTGCCCAGGTTAAGGGTACAACCCGTAACCTTTCCTCCAACCTTCTGTTTGGCTCCCAAAGCCATCTCTATGAAGCTAAACTTGTCCTATTCGACTGCCTTCACCTTAATCCTTTTTATCGCTGCAGTAGAAATGAAACTCTCGGTAGCACCAAGATCTATAAAAATACTAAGGGTTTGGTCAACGACGATACCTGACGTCTCAAGCACAATTGACTGGTGCTCTACATGGCGGTTATTCACCACTACATGGATCCAATGGGCCTTGCCCATATCTCCCACGGTAGTGGGTCCAACTGATTTAGAAGCTCTATTCCTCTCCACAGGGCATTTATGCTGGTAGTGTGGCTCCCCACATGTCCAACACCCCTTCTTCAGTCTAATACTCTTGGTACTTGAAGTAGAAGATGATGGCCCACCGGCCTGGAATCCTGGTTTGTTCTACTGAACATGAATAAACTACTGCTATTGTGGTCGACGCTACTGCTGATGCTGTGGTCCCCAATAAGGTGTTTGTTGTTGAGGCACTGATCGTCAAGGTGTAGTGAAAGTGGATCCCCTCTGGAAGCCATGATATCCTAGCATATGTCTAGCTGGTGTCTGATGATGCTGTGCACCAGATGACACCTGCCCTGTTGGTCTCGTTGGAGTCCTAGTCTAACCCCCTCTGATAAGCTCCTCCTCTGCTATGAGGGCCTTCTGGACTACATCATGCAATGTCTGAGGCATCATAATCTAAACCTTTGCACGTATGTTGCCATTAAGGATGAACACGAACATGTTGACCTTAAGATTCTCAGTATTAATATGCAGAGCATACCGAAGCAGCTCCATAAAATGGGCCTCGCACTCGAGTACTGTACGAACACCCTGTCGTAAGGCATTGAAATCGTTGAGCTGACACTCAATGAATTCCTCTGATAGGTACCTCTCTCGAAACCATTCCTTGAATAGTTCCCATGAAATGTATTTGATGACCATGTTTAGTTGTGGTAGGAGCGTCTTCCACCATAGAAGAGTTCTCCCCTTCAGTTGAAAGACCACCATGCAGACCTTCATGTTGGAGGTATAGTCGCGAAGTGCAGAGCACATCGCCATATTCTCAAACCATGCCTCGGTGGCTGCGTCATTGGGGGGACCAAAGAACTCAAGAAATTTGACCTTCTCGAGTTCGCGATGAATGCTACTAGTATCGACCGAAGTGTGCGGTAGACCCTTAGGGGGTGCCAACGCTCTGGCCTCATCTCTGTCCAAATGGTTGATTAGTGCCTCAGACATGCGCTGAAAAGATCTCATCATTCCAACCACATCACCCACTGCTATCTACTCCTACCCGACAACCTATTCGTCTCCTTGGGGGTTAGACCCCTCTGGCGTGGATGCTACTGGAGGCGTCGTACCTCCTCCCTTATCACCCTGTCGTCTGCCTCCACGACATCCTCTAACCATGACTACCTGCACGAATACAAGTCAACTTAATTAGCAACATTATAATAAAATCATATCAATGAAATCCGTAGTGATCCCAAGTCGCGGGTTGAACCTCGCTCTGATACCAAATGTAACGACCCCTTCTCCACGACTACAAGCGAAGACGAAGTACAATTTTTTTTTTGCGTGTGAAAGGCAAGATGGTGACGACAACAACAATTAACTGCACACCTGATGACGAACGCAAGCACACAGTTGAGGCAACAGGCTACTACGACTCCCCACACTGGCACAAGAGCAGCTGAGCGAAACTTGGGTAGACAAAAAGGAGAAAATGACTACCTTCCCTATGCAAACACTACAACACCTATAAGCTAAGGGAAAACATCCCCTTCCCGACAAAACAACCTTGACGGACAAGGCTAAAACCTTAAGGCACGCATACCAAATGCATGAAGGCGTAACAACCTAAGCGCTCAAAACAACTCCTATTGGCCAACAACAACCACATGGAAGGAACAGACCTCGGCAAAGTTATCCTTCACCTTTATACCTTAGGGCGTGCAATTATCCCTTCATATGGAATCACGCCATTCCCAAATTATAGACGCGTCAATAACCTTGGCGCAACATAATCTATCTGGACCGAGGACTCTAGATAATCTGACGCGCTAGGAGCCGAATCCTGACAAGAAGGTTATGCCTAGACCTCGAGCAACAGGGCGATAGACGCAAGGAAACTACAATCAAGGAAGAACTCAAGCCAATACGTGACTTCGTCAACAACCCAACCATCAATCACGTCTAAAATTTGTCAAACTGACCATCTAATTTAACATCGGTTACTAATCTATTAGTAAGTCAATTTCAACTAGTCCATAAATTACAATTCTAAATTAACATAAAAATCAACAAGTCTAATTGCAGTTAAGTCAATGCACGCCAATCTAATTTAACATTAAAAGTGTATCAAGTGAGCAAGTCTGAATCATAGTTGGGTCATCAATGTACCATCAATTTAATCTTAAATGCAATCATAGTGGGAATGACATGTAAGACATTAACAATTATTACTATATAACATTTAATCAATATAACTAGTAATTCCACTAAATGATCAGTAAATAGAAGATCATATGCTAGGCAGTAAACCTAATATAATAACACAATGATTGATTGAAGGATATATAACATTTAATCACTATAACTATTATAGTATTGCCTTGAAAGTATGACATTTAATTCAAAATATATAACATTTGAAAATAATCTAGTATTGCCTTAATTTAGCAAGCTTAATCTATACTTTGGTCAATATTCACTAATTTCATTTAACCATTAATCACAATCTAATTGGGACATTCTAAATTAATCCCAAATTACATTCTAACTATCAATTAACGATAGATAACCACATTAGCTAGATCAATGTAGAATGCTACAATTATAACACTTGTAAACAATTAAATTACACATGTTGTCTATCTATAGTAACCATACCAAAATAACTAGTTGCCTATTAACATTAAGAATGAAACTACTAACCATTAACATCGTTGTAGCATTTAACCTGGAAATTAACATGGCAATAAACATAGCAATTAACAGGTCCAATAACATTGTTGTAGCAATTAATGTTTGGTAGTGAGAACGCTGGGTACACTCAATTTGAAGGAGGATAAAAGAAAAAAGAAAACTGGAGAAGGATCAACTCGTGGTCATTCAACAACAATGGTCACAGTTTTAAAGGAAAATCGATGTACCACACATCAACAAATGTAGGCTACATTTTAATGGCAAATCGTGCCCATTCAACAACAAACTCAATCAAATTTAAAGGCAAAACGTTGTGCCACGTATCAACAAAACGCAGGCTACCCTTTTAATGACAAATCGTGCCCATTCAACAACAAACTCAATCAATTTAAAGGCAAATCATTGTGCTACATATCAACAAAACGTAGGCTACCTTTTTAATGGAAAATCGTGCCCATTCAACAACAAACTCAATCAATTTAAAGGTAAATTGTTGTGTTACATATCAACAAAACACAAGCTACCCTTTTAATGGAAAATCGTGCCCATTCAACAACAAACTCAATCAATTTAAAGGCAAATTGTTGTGCTACATATCAACAAAACATAGGCTACCCTTTTAATGGAAAATCGTGTCCATTCAATAGAAAACTCAATCAATTTAAAGGCAAATCGTTGTGCTACATATCAGCAAAACATAGGCTACCCTTTTAATGGAAAATTGTGCCCATTCAACAACAAACTCAATCAATTTAAAGGTAAATTGTTGTTCTACATATCAGCAAAACGCAAGCTACCCTTTTAATGGAAAATCGTTCCCATTCAACAACAAACTCAATCAATTTAAAGGAAATTCATTGTGTACATATCAACAAAATGCAGGCTACCCTTTTAATGGCAAATCATTCCCATTCAACAACAAACTCAATCAATTTAAGGGCAAATCATTGTGGTAAGATAAATTCGTGGTGAATTACTGTGGAGGGCACTATAAAATCTGAGATAAAAACACTAGTGAGTTCAGTAATAAGACGCTGTAACTCAGGGATTAAAAAAACGCTAGTCTACTGGTCAAATTCACAGAGATATTAACATACAATTAAATCAAATCACTGAGTTTAAACAGTGAAATTTTACTAAGGTTAAATCGTCCCAATAATTTAATGCGCTGAGATTAACCATTCAATAAAACACCCAGAAGTAAAATTCTTCTTAACCAATACACATTGGTTGTCTAGAAAGAAAGGAGTGTAGCTTTGTCAAGCACGTGGAAATCCAAACTACTGACCAGAAATAAAAAGAAAGGGTTTGTTGTGCATATTCGCCCCCAAGTCAACGAAGTGCAGCCAAAGAAGTAGCAATCACCAGGCAATCAAAACGAAATATAAAAATGCAGAATGTCCAGCAAGATATAAAAATGAGGTAAAAATGAGATAACAACGAGATATAAACATGTCGAGTTTAAATAAAAACTTCGCTAGCAATCAAATATTGCAGGGTTAAATAAACGCATCAGGGAGGAAGGCAAACCATCAACCAAGGACAAACATCAGAGGTAGAGAACTAACAGGAACATGCTTCACTCATCATCCACACACAGAAAAGCAGGGCATTTAGATCCATAGGTCTATTAACATTGAAGTGACAACCGTAGATCAGACTCCTGGCCAACTTCTCAGGCATGGAGTGATGAGCTAGGGACGAAATAAAAAATAAACCGCAATCATCGCAATAAAAAAAAAACCTCAGGACGGTCAAGACATGCATGGATGGAAGGCCATGGGAAATCAATCAACATGAAGCTAAGCCTATGGGGAAATTTTAGTCATCAACTATCATATTCTTTACTTGATTAAGCATACAAAACTAAAAGAATAAATCATACTAACAATCTACCACGCAGAAATAAAGGAAGTGTACCGTTGCCCAATATCCTGCTCTGAGTTGATGTCGTGCACACTCTGTGAAATCTCGCTTGTCGACCAATGAGACTTCACCGATACCTCCTAGCCAATGCTAGGGGTACTCTTCTTCCCCCTTAGCCCCCCGAGCCGCAAATGGGCCACACACACTAACCAGAGAATCGGCTAACTCCTAGCTCGCCTCGCAAGGCCGAGCTGCCACTCCTCACCGAGATGGGTATCCCAACTCCTACAAGCTAAGTCAGTCAAGTGTAGATCTCTGCAACGTAACATTACACAAAGTAGAAGAGACCCCTCATCATTTTCCTCCCTCAATTATATAGAGTTTTGAAGTCCCTTAATTTCCCAAAATCCCATTTTATTTAATCTTTAGTAAATTAATTCATAAAATCCCTCCCCGTACATGTGTCACCCATCCCCTTCATTCCTCCATAAATTAATTTCATTAATTAATTAATTACCCCTATTTCCCTCACTCACTTAAAGGCACTCCTAGAATCATTCCTAGGTGTCCCCATATCCCCTTACAAGTTTTAATGACTTTACCCCTTATTAATTTACTAGTGGAGTTTACATTAGAAAGTTCTTAAATACTAGATACTTTACTAAGTTGGACTATTTTCTTTTTCCTAGTGTTTCCCCTTTCCTTCTATGTTTCCCGCGTTCCTAGTTTCTTATTTATTTTAGATTTCCCTCTTTCCCCTTTTTATTTAAACTCAAAAAGGCATGTGCAAAAACTTACCCTTTTCCCCTTTTCTTTTTTTTTAATGAATAATTTTTTTAATTAGCATAATACAGTAAAACAATTATTTTCCCTTCTTAAGTTTTATCCCAAAGATTTTTATAAATCAATTTAATTTCTTACCCCCTTCTTGTCACAAGATTAATGAAGATTATCATTATTATTTATTTATTTTTTATTTATTTTTAAATAAATTTTATAAAATTTTACCACCAGTATAACTTAGACCTAGACTTTATTTTCTTAGGTTGGGTGACATTTTATTAGGGGAAAAATTTTAAGTCTTCCTTAACACATTATTCATCCTAAAGCCATCTAGGTTTATCCAATTATTAAATAACAACGTGATGTGCCCTTCATGACGCCTAGGTGCTCCAAGGGTGCCACTCACCTCTTTATGTTTCTCTTGTGTGACGTGCCATTCAAGATGCACTACGTGCTCCAAGGTTGCCACTTGCCTCTTTCCCTTTTTCTTGCACTACGTGCCCTTCAGGATGCACCACGTGCTCCAAGGGTGCCACTCACCTATTGACTGACTTGGTAGACATCAAAAACCCCTAGAGTTAATACTCCGCCATATGATCTTGTGAGAGACTAAGGGCCTCTAAGGAATATGACCCCTGCCTTATTGCGTGCCCTTTAGAATCATCGTGAGCAACTGCCGCAGTCTTCCCTCATGGCATCGTGGGTCCTCTCGAACTAGGTAATCGTTAACCTGCAGTTCGAGCCACGACGAGAGTGCTAGCAAGATGTGGAAAGGCTATTGTCCACACCTCTCCCTCAACATCTCTAGTAGTCCTGCGTGACCCCTCTACTCCACATGTGAGTCTGGTCGACAAGCTATCGTCATCCTGCATCATCAATGAATCATATCAGAAATATATCCATAATCACATTATCTAATCAGATGCACTAATATCACATATTAAACAATCAAACCCCAATAGTTCACTCCCCAACTCAATCCGGAGTCCAAGGGGTTCCATCGATGCCTCTGCATCCTCGAGGTACGAAATCCCGAACACTCAGTAAAACTGAGTCAATAGCACCTGTCTATGTAAATGCAGCAAAACAACATGCCATCAACCCATAATGCCTCATAATCAAAATCAAATTTTTAATAGTATAATAATCCGGATCACTTGCGAGCAAGTGTCCTCAAAGAATAAATTCGCTTAGTGTGCAAAAGAGCGGTATGTTATAGGTGAATCCTAAGGAAAAGGGCTATGCATAGGGATTGCAGTTTGAGGTGATGGTATAACTTTGTGATGCAGTGTCTGACATGGTTTATCGTAGGTTCTGACATTGTTTGTTGCAGGTTTTCATGATTCTATATTGGATTATGTAAGGTGATGATGTAAAATAAAATCTTGGGTGCATGGCATTAACCCATGAGTATGGATTGATGCATTTTCTGTTGAAGAACAATGTTGGTTATGACAGTGAAGTTATGACACCTTGGTTATGTGATATATCTTGATGATGTATTGGAATCTTACTTGTTGGAAAGCTTGATGCATGCATTTAGCATATGGATGGGCTACACATTGGGACATATGGTTGGCATATTGGTAGATGCACATGGTTGACATATTGGTAGATGCACATGGTTGGCATATCGGTAGATGCACATGGTTGACATATCGGTAGATTCACATGGTTGGCATATCGGTAGATGAACATGGTTGGCATATCGGTAGATGCACATGATGGCATATTGATAGAGGCATATGATTGATACATTCCATGGATCGTATCTTTTGACACATTGCATGATGTTGATGTACATAGGTGTTGTGCATGATGAGCACACATTTTTGTACAGGATGTGCTTGGTTGATATTTTTCTCATGATTCTTTATTTCATTGTTGACATATCTTTTGCTTCATGATGCTTGGTATAGCATGAGTTTGATGCATGAACATGTCCAATGATTGTCATATGGTAGCACATTATTCATCTTGTAGAGAAGATATGGGAGACATACCCATAGGGGGAGTCATTCTTCTTCCCATGATTCTAGGAGGAGATATTTATCATATGCATACCTACAAAAGATCCCTATATTTGAAGAAAGAGCACAGAGGCATAATTCCAAGAGGAGCGATGGTCGGAGGGGAGTATGTTCGATGTATTTTCAGCATTACATCAGAGTGATATCCCTTGTTCAAAAGGGGAGAGATTATTCAGAGGAAGATCAAAGGCATTCAGATAGGGGGAGTAGCCCCAAGGAAAGTTCAAGCAGGGGGAGCAGCCCCAAGAGGAAAATGGCCCTTTGTCATTGATGTCAAAGGGGGAGAGATAGTGACATTGATGTGATTGATGATTATTGATTGGGATATATAGTCACATTTGGGAGAGAGATTCACATTGACTATTGATGTAGAGCATGCCTTATCTACATGTTGACATCAATAAATGGTAATTGGTGTTGACATCAATATTGGTATTGCCATCAATTCCAAAGGGGAAGATTGTTGGATCATGTTGTCATTTATGCCAATGGTTTGATTGATTGATGTCATTGATTGATTTCAAGTGATTGATTGATGCCAAAGGATTGATTGATTGATGATTGATGTAATGTAATATGTATTGTCCTTGATGAGAATGCATAGTTGAAGATGGATCAATGAGTTGTCATTGATATGATGAAGATGGATCAATGAGTTGTCATTGATACATGATGAAGATGGATCTGTTTCATTGGTATATGATGCATTGTTGGAAAAATGTATAGTTGACTCATTATTGTATTATCATGATTGATAAGGTGCACAAATGGATGAAATCCAAAGTGGTCCCCTTATGGTGAAATCCCTCATGGGAGGACGTTTTGCGGATCGAGTTATCCTAGAAGAATGGTTGGAGGATCCATGCTCTCATTATTGTCTTATCATGTTTGATAAGGTGCACAAATGGATGAACTCCAAAGTGGACCCCTTATGGTGAAATCCCTCACGGGAAGACGCTTTGTGGATTGAGTTATCCTAGAAGAATGGTTGGAGGACCCATACTTGTGTGTGAAATAATGAGATGAAGATCAAGGAAATTGTTGGTGAAACTATCCTAGATGGATAGTTCTTGTCATGCCATTTCAGGTGGTATGTTGAATGTCACATAACTCCTCACGGTTTGAGAGTTATGGCCTTACGAAGTTGAAGGACCCCCATATGAAGGCTTGAAGCCCACAAGGTCAAAGAAGTCAAAGTGACCTTAAAAGAAGAAATCATTATTTAAATGATAAAGTAAAGTGACCAAGTCAAGAAGATTATTTAAATGATTAAGTGAGGTGAAAAAATCAAGAAGGAATATTTAAATGATAAAGTAATGAAGAACTTTCTAATTATGGAAAGTGGTTAACCCTAAAATGAGGAAAATAGGTTAAGTGACATAGAAATGGGTTAAGTGGCCTAGAAATAGGTTAAGTGACCTAAAAAATGGGTTAAGTGACCTAAAATAAGAAATCATTATTTAAATGATAAAGTAAAGTGACAAAGCCAAGGTGGATTATTTAAATAATAAAGAGAAGTGACAAAATCAAGAAAATGATAAAGTAAGGTGACAAAATCAAGAAGGAATGTTTAAATGATAAAGCATTGGAGAACTTTATATTTATGGAAAGTGGTTAACTCTAAAATAAGGAAAATAGGTTAAGTGACCTAGAAATGGGTTAAGTGACCTAGACGATGAAAGTATAAATAAGATAGCAATGGCCCCTTGTAGATCATCCTTTTTGTGGATTGATGTAGAGCTTTTTGTGAGAGCTTCTTGAGCATTTTTTGTGTGGAACACTTGAGCATATTGAATATCTATAGGTGAATAAGGTAACCAAAGGATATCTAAGCTAAATTTTAGAGGGAAGGTGAAAAAAAGAGGGCCAGAATTCAAGGGAGGATAAATTCTTTTCATGATGCTTTCTAAGGTATGTTATTTACATGTCATCTCACCATTTTCACAATAAATTTTTTTCTATAATGATTGAGACCGTGAGATTGATATGCCATTGAGGAAACATATCCAATTATCTGTGGTAAAAAATTCAGCTTGTGGGTCGTTGTATTTTTGGAGATACACTTCGTGGAAAATAGGGTTTGTGGTTAGTCTAGAAACTAGTCTAAAATAGGTGTTTCGGGTAAAAACGTAATAACTTCTTCATAACAGATACAAATTCAGTGAGACCAATTGTGTTGGTTATATTGCAGTATGTAGTATTCTTTGTAACAGTTTCAGATCGATTCAACAAATATTCTGTACGAGGCACACTCTACAAGGTCTCTCTCTAGAATAAGCCAGAATTCAAAAAGGTATGCCATTTTTGCTATAACTCTTTTTCTGAGAGGTTCCAAGTAGTGACACTTGGAGGAATTTTTGGAGATACTTTTTATGGGGCAAGGAACCCCCTTTCTGTAGTGATTTGATTGCATAGTCTTAAAATGAGCGACTCAAATGACAAGAAGAGAAACCGACATGTTTTTCTTACATTTGGCAAAAATCATGCCCGTTTRATGGAATTCCAAATATCAATAGTTAACATTACAAAATCAAGATGTATTGGGGGTATTCAAGGATGTTCAATCCATTTTTTACATTAAAAACAATAATCTCAACAATCCGAAAGTGCAATTTCAACAAAAAAAAAAATTATAATTAAATTTGATAATGACAAAGTAGAAAATCAAAATCATAAAAAGTTTATCCTTCTTCTATAACATTATATTGATTGTTAAACTAATTATTTACAAAAAATTATTGAGAAAATGAATTAAAATAATATTTACTAAATCTTTCTAGCTTTGCTATTGAAATGGTATGTCATAAAACTGCCATAGAATGTGAAGATTCGAAAATCAAAACTTTAGTTTAAAAATGAAAAAGCCAAAAAGATAATCTTCCTAACTGTTAAGTTTAGGTTTAACGATCGGAAAAATATAAATGCTATTAATTTTAATTTTGATTTTTAATTTTTTTTAATATATATTAATTGTTAAATTAGTTGAGAAGACATTGTCGCCCCCTTATTAATACTATTTGATCATAAGATTATTTCGATGACATGGAACCTATTCAATTTTAATGTTGACTCTTAAAATAAAAATAAATATTACATTAATTGTTAAATTAGTTGAAAAAGACTTTTTCAACCCATTATTATTAATTCTAATCGATGAAAAGGAATTTATTTACGGAGATAGGGTATGACTAATTGTTTTCCAGAAGTTATTCTTTGATTATTGTAATGTAGACCGGACCTATGGACTTTTCTTGTTACGAGTAAATCTGGGCTATTGGTGTATGTATAAAGCCACCATGAAACATAAAAGTTGTAAAAATGAAACATAGAAATTGTTGTGAAAATCAAAAAGTTCTGAAAATAAAAGGTGTTCTTTAATTATTATAAGAAATATATATTTTTTAAATTGTTTAGTTTAAAAAAAAAATTAATAATAAATAAAAATAATTCTTAAAAAATCAAAATAATAATAATAATAATAATAAATAATAGTGAAGGAAATTAAAATAATAATTACGTGGAAAGGTGTACATCTATTGATAATGGGCACAATTATTACCCCGAAAGGTGTACACCTATTGACAATGGGCACAATTAATGATTTTTTAATCTTAAATTCTAATATGATGGCTAATCATTGAAGATGCTGGCATATTTTTAATCGTCCTCCAAAATCAATGCTCAGATTTATTGTTCAAGATCCGTTAACATGTTTACTTTTTTACATTTACTTAATCACATTATAAATTTACTGTAAAAATACATAATTGCCAAATTCAAATGATTAAAGAGGATGTTTGATTTTAGTGACACTCATTCATTTTTTATATCTGAAAGGTGAAAGGTCGTTTGATGCCACAACCTGCACAAACGTTTAATATTCACCTGGATCGGAAAACACTAAATCCATCAAAATCGCTTTTTCTTTCATTTCTTTTGTCCATTTATAACAATGTCGTCAAAACAGGCAGGTTCAAGATTTGATAACATAAACAATGTTTTTTTTATAAATTTTATAAATTGTCAGATCATTAAATTTACATAAATATTAGAAACAACAAGGTTTAAAATCTTTTAAGATCGTTGTCGATGTGAAACGGAGCACAAATCTGGTTTTATCCTTTTTCCATGTAAATTTTTAACATTATTTCAAATATACTAGCACAGTAAATTTTTAACACTATTTCAAATATAATAGCACAGCCTACTAGCGGATGGAAAACGCCGAAAAGTATGGGCCACTGATAACACTCCCTACACAATAAAAACCTTTCGGCGTTCTCCAGCCGCGAGAGTCGGCTGTGCTAGTAAATATTACAAGTTGAAAAGACTTCGTCAACCCATTAGCGTAGATTAAGAGTCCCTTACTGGAATCTAGGCCAGAAAGCCCCCCACTTACTGCTTCGATGATAAAGAACTTATTCTTTTTAATTGAAAAATAGTTGAAAACTCAAAAGACTTTGTCAAGCCATTATGTATATTATTAGATGATAAAGAACTTATTTCTTGTGAATTGAAATAATTGGTTTTTAGACGTTTTTTCTTTGTCAAGCCAAGAGAAGAGATTATGACTGATTGTTTTTTTAGATGTTTTTAATTTTATGGTTAAATTTCATATGATATAGTTTACAATGCCTGTTGGATTGCAGGAGATGGGAAAAGAAAAGAGCGTTCAGCGCCAACAATGCCCTGCCCTCACGGCGATGGCCATGACGATGAAACCATTAATCATTCGCCTGTTACTTGTCGTGACTGTGGCTATGCGTATGCCCCTCTCAGTGGCTGATCCGTACACTAATATCATTTCAAGTCATTGTAGGAATAGCAGCGAATATAGGAACGGTAGCGTCTTCCAGCGTAATCTAAACAAGCTTTTGGAAACACTGGTGACGGATGTTTTAAGCAGCCGATTCGTTACTTCGAGTGTTGGTGATGAGGGATCCGATAGTACTGTTTATGGGCTTGTCCAGTGCATAGGAGGTTTAGATCCCTATGATTGTCAACAGTGCGCATCTACGGCGAAGACAACGCTTGTTCAAAAATGCAACGGCACTTCTGGAGACATTCAACTAAACAGCTGCCTCTTACGTTACGACGATTATTAGTTTTACTACAATTATAGCCCGAGTCCGGAGTTTTCGACAGTTTGGTCTAATTGTGGGGATACCAAATATAGAAACGGTAGCGTCTTCGAGCGAAATCTAAACAAGCTTTTGGAATCACTGGTGGGGAACGTTATTCCCAGCGGATTCAATACTTCCAGTGTTGTTGAGGAGGCAAACAGCAATAGTACGGTTTATGGGCTTGTCCAGTGCAGGGGAGATTTAGGTTCCTCCGCTTGCAAGCAGTGCGCACCGACGGCCAAAGCAATACTTGTTGAGGGATGCCACAATACTTCTGGATTCATTCAACTCGAGGGCTGCTTCTTACGCTACGACAATCATAATTTTTACAACAATATTCAGAATAAGCAGAGTACTATTCTTTGCAACACTGGTATCACCAGTCAAACACAAGAATTCGCATACACTGTGGAGCTCCTGCTCTTAAATATTACCACTAAAGCTCAACAGAGCCCCATACTTGTAGCTGCAGATTCAGTCGCTGCCCCTTTTAATTTAAGGTGGAAGATCTACAGCCTAGCTCAGTGTTGGAGAGATCTGTCCCAGACAAACTGCAGAGCGTGCCTAACTGAAGCCACCGAAGATATATTCTTATGTCAAATTGGAGCTATTGGGGCACAATTCGGATCTGAGAACTGCTATTTGCGTTATGAGGTTATAACTTTTTCAACGCATCTGTTCTCTCGCGGAATACGGAAGGACAAAGTCCTCGATTGCCAGGTATTTTCTTTCATATAGTTTACGACAATAAGGAGTATACAATGGTTCTGTAGTATTTCATTTTGCTGTACTAAAACA
>JASDQU010010107.1:12912-23624 GCA_032191745.1 Picea mariana | reverse complement strand
ACCTCTGAGGAAAATAGTCCTCCCAAGCACCTCCCAACCTCTGTACAATATGAATGAATAAATAAACAATCAACTACGCAGATAAATCAATTCTTACCAATCTTTCTTTGTTCTGTAAATCTGGTCTTCTTCTAACTTTTCTGTAATTCTTCTCTTCCTTTGTTTGTTCAGCAGGTCTGCTCTGCATCAACTTGTTCTATCATTCTTCTCTGCTTCAACTTGTTCTGTTATTCTTCTCTGCTTCAAGTTTTCTTCATCATCTGTTACTCTTCTCTGAGTTTTATCTCACACTGTGCATATTCTCAATCTTACACTGCACATTCTATGATTTTTCCTTTTTTACAGTTTCATTCATTTTTCATACAGAACAACCAACCACACACAGTCTGTC
The DNA here is from genome assembly GCA_032191745.1 of Picea mariana. NCBI lineage: Eukaryota > Viridiplantae > Streptophyta > Pinopsida > Pinales > Pinaceae > Picea > Picea mariana. Next base: position 23,233 of record JASDQU010010107.1, on the reverse strand, counting down.
TCATTTTATTTTATACACACACCCATGGCGGTTCCACTTCACATTTCCTTAGGCAAAAGAAAGACAACTATCCGAGCAACTGAAACGCCAATTGATTGGCAATCATGAGTCTGTTTTGCTAACAGATTCGTAACTGAGGAGTTAACTGTGAGAGAGAATAGTAACCCTCTGATCTTTGTTCAAATTCACCTATACCGTTGGATTGGCTTCATGAGATCTTGCATTCATTTCGACATTTCTATGGCCAAGCTTAGCACCTCTAGCTTCTACCTCCATCTTCCATCTATGTGATCAAAGGCTATGACCACGCGCTTATGCATAAAGCGCTTTTGCGATTTCTCATTTCATGAATTTCAACACTATGCTCTGTTGACTCCAAGTCAGTGAAATTTCGATCGCTTGCCACATGTCCTATGATTCGATGGTCCAGATCTGATCTTGATTCAACGGCTGCGATTGAATCGCGATTTCGACATTCTTATTGCATTGTTTTCTCTGCCTTTCCATGTCGCGATTCATGAAACTCCGATATGGAGTTAGATCAACGGTCCAGATCTGATCTTGATTCAACGACTGCGATTGAATCAAGATTTCGCATATCGCGATTTCGACATTCTTGTTGAATTGTTTTCTTTGCCTCTCCATGTCGCGATTCACGAAACTTCGATATGGAATTAGATCAACGGTCCAGATCTGATCTTGATTGAACGTCTGTGATTGAATCGCGATTTCGCATATCGCAATTTCGACATTCTTGATGTTCAGTGTTTTTATCACTTCAAAGTCTCGATCCACGAAACTCCGAAATGGGGTCGGATCAACGATCCAGATCACATCTTGATTTGACGGCTACGATTAAGTCGCGATTTCGGGATTCCTGTGGTTATTATTATTTGGCATCTTCAACTCTCGATCCGCAAAACTCTGAAATGGACTGGGATCAACGGTCTAGATCAAACCCTGATCTGACGGCTCAGATTACGTCGCGATTCCGCATATTGTGATTTTCGGATTCTTGTGATTGATATTACTTGAGATCTCCAACTCTCGATCCACGAAACTCCGACATGGACTGGAATCAATGGTCTAGATTCAACCTTGATCTGACGGCTCAGATTACGTCACGATTATGCATATCGTAATTTCAGGATTCTTGTGATTGATATTACTTGTCATCTCGACCTCTCGATCCACGAAACTCCGACATGGAATGGAATCAACGGTCCAGATTCAACCTTGATCCGATGGCTCAGATTAAATTGCAATTTAAAGAGTTTAGGGAACCTTGTTCCTTTGACTCTCCAGTCAACGAAATGATGATCTATCCCCACGTGTCCTACCCGTAAATGGATGGTCCTCCTTATTTCAGAATTTTGTACGCCCGCTTCTCCTTGTACTTTAAAAAGCGTGCAGGTTCTCCTTGATCCAATGATGGTCGGGTCCTGCGCTTGGATCTAATCGTCTGAGATCTATCCTCCTCTTCAGTGCTCTTCTTGTCTACATTCAGATTCGATGGCCCTCATTCTTTCGGGAATTTTGAATGGGATCCAATGATCATAAATGCTTCTCAAACTTTATGGGCCTCCGATCATTCGACCAATGTTGCGTTGCCTTCGATCATTTGATCTTCTTGAACTTATCTTCTGTTTGCCTGTCTGTTACAAACTTCCTGTACTCATGCCATCTTCATTGTTGTACTTGACATCAATGACAAGAATTCATTGACTGTTAAATATTTGCCATTCGTTGTCTGTTAAATATTTGCCAACAAACTCTGGGCATAATAGTTGTTGTGCTTGGATTAATTGCAACTATAGGCCTTTGGATGTGGTATTTCTCCTCTCACCTGAAACGTTGGGACCGGATTTCTGGAACTAAAGGTACGGAAATTGTTGTTAAATCTTTCAGTGTTAGGGATTTAAGATGTCATTGAATTATGTGTCTTGTGAATTGTTCGCCTATTTATTTACTGCATGAATAAATAGATGCCCTCATGTTATTATTTTTTAACATAAGTTATCTTATCTCGAACTATAATCAATCCCGAGCTCATTTTCAAGTACGATATTTTGAGAGAAGCTACTTGCAATTTTAAGATGGAGAACAAACTTGGCGAAGGTGGTTTTGAATGTGTCTTTAAAGTGATCCTTTTTAACATTTTATTCCATTAATTCTCTAATTATTAAGGGGGAAATCATACATGATAAAATGAGTTTTGACTAACGATCAACTATAATTAATGAACAAGGGGTTCTACCTAACGACAGAGAGGTTGCAGTTAAACGACTGAATCTAGGTTCAAGGCAAGGCGACGTTGAGTTTCTGAATGAAGAAAATCTCATCAGTCGTGTACAACACAGGAATTTAGTGAAATTGCTTGGTTTCTCCGTTGAAAGCTCAGAAAGACTACTTGTTTACGAATACCTCCCAATTAACAGTCTTGACAAGCTCTTATTTGGTCTCTTCTTGTCCTTGAACATTACTCAACGCTGATAATGTTCGGTCTATTATGTTGGTGTTTATTTTTGTAGCTTGTTAGTGTTTTTACTGTATTTGAGGCATGATTGATTGCAGATAAAACAAAATGTCATATACTTGACGGGAAAGGGAGGTATAAAATCATTGTTGGAATTTTGCATGGGTTGGCATATCTTCACGAGGAATCTGAGATTCAGATCATTCACAGAGATATTAAAGCAAGCAATATTTTACTGGATCATAAACACAGACCCAAAATAGCAGACTTTGGCTTATCCAGACTCTTTGCAGAAGATCAGACCCACGTTAGCACTAGAGTTGCAGGGACTTTGTAAGAATTCTCTCTACCTTTCTGTCTCTCAAGGTCCCTAACATCAATTTAATAAACCAATTACAATTCATACACCTGAATACAGATCATATCATTTTGAGAGGGTGAAAATTATATGGAGATTCGCTTACATATGACATTGTGCAGAGGCTACATGGCCCCGGAGTATGCTTTACGTGGACAGCTGACAGAGAAAGCAGATGTATTCAACTTTGGAGTGCTTCTACTTGAGATTATCAGCGGAAGAAAGAATCAAAGTTCGGTTGAAGACATGGAGTTCCTCATCGAAAAAGTATGGTCCATGTGGATCTCATCTTTGGAGTGGAAATTTTCTAAAATATACATAGTATTATGATCCCTTACTAACTAAAGGTTTATTTTTTGTNCATATCATTTTGAGAGGGTGAAAATTATATGGAGATTCACTTACATATGACATTGTGCAGAGGCTACATGGCCCCGGAGTATGCTTTACGTGGACAGCTGACAGAGAAAGCAGATGTATTCAACTTTGGAGTGCTTCTACTTGAGATTATTAGCGGAAGAAAGAATCAAAGTTCGGTTGAAGACATGGAGTTCCTCATTGAAAAAGTATGGTCCATGTGGATCTCATCTTTGGAGTGGAAATTTTCTAAAATATACATAGTATTATGATCCCTTACTAACTAAAGGTTTATTTTTTGTTGATGTTGTCCAATCACCAGACATGGAGATTGTATAAAGCACAGAGAGCTTTAGAAGTTATGGATCCTACATTGGAAGGCAGTTATTCGTGGGATGAAGGGATTCGAGTGATTAAAATTGGTCTTTTGTATACGCAAGCAGCTGCAACTTTGTGGCCTTCAATGTCCTGGGTGGTGTGGATGCTGACAAGTGACGAAGAACATCTTCTGTCGCCCACAAAGCCTACTTTCATAGATGTGGAGAGTGTGGACGCACCTGACCTGACACCTCCCAATGTCCATTCTGCAGCTGTTGCTCCTTCATCTAGCCTTATGTAGCCCAGGTGAAAATCAACCAATGCTCCTGGGGTTTCTCATCTCCGTATATTATTGGCCGGCATTATCTTCTCCATCTATTCCACTAAATAGTCTGGAACAACCTTGACCAAGGCAACTAAGGATTACGGATGTGAAGGATTAAATTTTAGCAACTTCACTGATCCCCAATTTCAAATCGGATGGAAAACAACAAATTATCCATCAAATCAATCCAGAGCTAAGTAACTGAGGGTGAATGACCAGTCTTGTATAGGGTTGGAGTTAATTCAAGTTTTAGGGTAGATAGATTCCGAGAAGGTGTTTCATACAACCTGTAATCAGGAGAAGAGCACACATTTTGTCAAATAAGGTTGCTTACTACAAATAATTTAATTTAGAAGCAAAATATCTAATATCACTAATCAATTCAAAACACTTAGCAAGCATGGGAAAGAAAAAAATGCAAAGTAATTATATTGGATTTTTTTGTAAATCAATTCAAAACACTTAGCAAGCATGGGAAAGCAAAAATGCAAAGTAATTATATTGGAATTTTTTATATTTTTTTTAAATTATAGCGTGTTGTATTGTTATCTTAACTGGACTTATATATATTAAAAGAGTTGTGTCAAAGAAACAACATGAAAAAATTTAATTAAGAGGGCATTTAGCCTATTGATTTCTGAAAATATAATTATAACACTAATTACATAGCTTGACATTCTTGTTGGTGTACTTTTTAAAGTTTCAAAACTAAAAGGTACCATTAGATTTTGACATTCTTGTTGGTGTATTTTTGAAAGTTTCAAAACTAAAAGGTACCATTAGATTTAAAAAAACATTCAAGATATGTTTTTGTATTTAGGAGGTTACTAAGAGGTTGATAGGCTCTTCTTCAATGTTCATTGGGCCATTTTTATGTCTGAGTTCCCAAGATTATTTTCAAGAACATCATCATTTGGGATGGGTTTTCTAAAATTTACATAATGAGAGGTTGAGGGTTGAGCAGGGCCAGGGTTTCATAAATGGAGGAAGGTAACTTCCATTTTGTTCATTCTTCGTGCTAAAGTAGAGAGACCAGCGTTGAAAACCTTGAACCTTTCTTCCATTTGTTTGGAGAGTCCAACCATTATTTTTTCCAGCTCTCAAAGCTTTGCTTTTAGTTGTTGGAGGTCAACATTGCTTGGTTGACCAGCCTCTTCTTGGCTCCTACGAATTTTCTAGTGGTCACTTGCTGAAGGTTCCATAAGGATTCCCTGAACGTTAACCATGAAACTAGTCCATTGATTGTCAAAACTGAAAAGGGGAGAACTATAATAGCATCACCAAAAAAAGCCTTGATATTTTGCTGAATGAGCCAAAGAGAGGTGTCTGACGAAGACCCTGGATGGAGTTTTAAATTAACAATGGTTGGTAAATAGAGAGTTTTACCTTGAAACTGCGTTTAGAATCCCTCACGAAACTAGTCTTGCTAAACCAGAAGGATTCAATGCCCAGAGAGAAAATGAATTTGTCATGTCTTAGGTGGATTTCCTACTTAAAGTGTTTGATATGCTCGAGCTATGAGGAGGCTTGACACAAGCCACATTAAACCATTCATTTACATTATCACCTTTCACACATATCAAGCAAAGTGTAGTTTGTGTAATTAAAGTGTAGTTTCCTACTTAAAGTGTAGTTTGTGTAATTAAAGATCAAGCAAAGTGTCTACGGAGATTTTCATATACATCATCGAGATTTTTAAAATAATTCAACTCCTGCATTCTGGAGTAGCGTTTGTTCAAAATTTTACGACTTGCAATTGTAATTGGGTGCACTTTTGGTTGAAGCCAACAGCCTTCTGTTGAGTTTAAATTCTCTATTGTCGAGTTGGATTATTGTAAAAAGGTGGAATTGCAAGAAACCCTCACTCCTTTAAGAAAGAAAAGAAGACCCATTCTGAACCTGATTATGTTAAGAAATTTCCAAACTATGCTCACAACAAAATCAGTGAAGCCAACCATTATGAACCTATTTTTGTTCAGAAATTTCTGCAACTCACAACAAAATCAGTGAAGTCAATGAAGTTGATAATGATCATATGATAGACCAGTGTTTTGATCTTCATCTGTGTATACAATGTGAAAGTGTACACATTGTTCCAATAGCTTATACAGGTGTTGGATCTCTTCTTGGCCATACTTGCAAATGACGGTCAAGGGAATTGGAACCACTTGTCCCTGACAGGGGGGAAATCTAGCTGAGTCAGGTTCCAAGTTTGATTTAGAGCCTGTGAACAAATGATCAAATATGCAACCTAGTTCCTGGTATGCAGTCTTCTTTATAAACATATTGTTCTTGATAGTTTGTGGCCAGCTTAAAACCACTAATTGAGCAGAAGACATGAAGTTCTGCTTGTTACATTTTCATATTTTTGAGCCTTGAGCTCTTGTTAGTTTATGGTCAACTTAAAACCATACCATTTAGTAGAAGACATCAATTTTTGCTAGACATTTGGTTTGTGGTCATCCCAAAAACCACCAAATGAGTGTGTGGTCACCCTTAAACCACCAATTTAGTAGAAGACATCAACTTCTGCTATTTTTTCAGAGTTCAGAGAGGATCTTGAGCCCTCTGAATATTTTTCTTGACACATTACTAGTTGTCAATAAGTGGCGGATTTTTAGGCAAGAACGAACTTATGATTAAGGGGGGATGTTGAAAACTCTCTAATCATAGTTGGTTATCTTACCCTAACGGTCATACCATTAGATGAAAGTTGTGGTATATGTACTATATATACATTATTGATGTACATATTAATTGAATTGGCTTTGTGCATTTTCCTATCTTCTTGATCTTGTGTCTTCTTGATCTTGTTGTTAGTTATATACTTTCTTGCTTATATGCTTAACAAATGTCAATGAAATCAAGTAAAAGTCTTTTGAAAATTTTTGGAAAAATAAGGAATGGATGCATGTGCAATTGTTGTGGGGTTGGAAAAGTGTCCAGGGAAAAGAAATCCTTAGTAATGTTTGGGTAGGGAAAAAGAAATAAGTGTAAAAACATTTAAGATTTAATATTTTAATTAAAAAATTTAAAAACAATGGATTTTTCAAAATGATCACTAGCTTTTCTTGTAAATGTGGACGAAGCCACCTACAATTTTTTCGTAAAAAAAAATGGAATCATATACAATTATTAAGGTTTAGAAAAGTTTTGCAAAAGTCTTTGAAAAGGTAAGGGAGACTTTGAATTTTTAAGTCGATTGAAAAATGATGAAAAAAATTCTTAAAACAAGTGAAAATAGTAGCAAAGCTTCTTATACATGTCTCTTAGAAATGTTTTAATATATATTGAGTGGAAAGAAAAAAATTATAACAATTATTAAACACTTGAAACTTGTACATTATTTGTACATAGTCTAAAAATAAAAATAGAAGTGATGTGACATCTTTATACCTTTAATAGTTTATGGAGAAGTCTATCAACACTTTTAAAAATCCATAATCCAAGCAAATTGTGCAATATAAACAACTGTATATACAATTCCATCAAGTCTTTTAACTTTATGATTTATAATCAAAATTGATTGGAAAACATAATAGAAAAAAGTTCACTAAGTCTAATATTTAAAAAATTATTACTTTTAATAATTAAATTAAAAACCATATATTAAAAGAAAAGTAATATTATTATGACATTAAATAAAATCTATTATAATAATTGAAATGTATTTTAACTATTATTATTTTTAATAATTAAATTAAAAACTATATACTAAAATAAAGTAATATTATTATAACATTAAAGAAAATCTATTATAATAATTGAAATGTCACTACATTAAATTTTTCTAATTTACAATTATTAAGAATTAAAATATTTTTATATTAATTTTATAAAAATAATTATATAAATATTTATAACACAAGTAAAAAAAATGTTATATATATATATATATATATATATATATATATATATATATATATAATCAAACACATTTTATACCCCTCGATATATATATTAGTAAATTTTTATATAATCAAACACATTAATTATTATATATATATATATATATATATATATATAATAAAATGAAATTTAAATTTTACTAGGAGTATAAAAATTAGGAAAATGGAACTCGCCAATGAGTTGACACACAACCAAAGCTTTTGATTTAAAAACTATTTCACTACACATTTGATATTTAAATTCATAAGATGGAATGGTATACAGGTTAAGGAACCGGAGCGATTTGGCTTTTCGCTTTTTGATGATGTAATGTTCCAGACCCAAATCAAATGTATTTGGAATGGTTGGAATCATCTCAAACCCTCGTAACATTTAGATTTTTCAACTTAGTTTGGTTCGATGTTTTATGAAATATACTTTGATTTGAGTGGCGAGCCAAAGGAGATGAAAATGATGGTCTTTAAAAGATGGAGATAAGGATTTGATAGAAAGGAGCGGCCTAGATCTGAAGGATTAGCTGTTTTAAGAAATGTTTTTTTTTTAAGTGAATCTTCCTATATAAATTTACACAAATTACTATTTTTTGTTGTTCAAAATCCATTTCTGAATGCAGAAATGGATGTTGAAAAACTCCTAGAGTACTAGGATTTTATAGAAATAATCACTTAAATCTACAAGTCCAACAATTTCTGGCCGGATTTCCGACCCAAGAAAAAATATCCATTTCTTAAAATCTTTGGCAGGAGTTATATAGTATTTTACACATTTTATATTTTTACATTTTACAAATATATTACAAACTACATAAAAAAAATTCATTTTAATATTAACAACTAATAAAAAATCACAAAATACAATAAATATTTCATTTTAAAAAATTGAAAAACAAAATTTTGATTTAATAAAAATATATAGAAAACACTACAAAAGCTTTATGAAAAAATTTGTTTTAATAAAAATCAAGCTAAATTGACTTTGAACCAATTACAATATATATAATATAACAAGTGTTGCATGGTAGCCTAGTCCCTGCCGGTTTGAATTGGGGATAAATGCAGAGGGATGGGGAAAAAGTAGCGGGGGCAAGCAACATGAAGCACGGGTGGTATCCATGCAAGAAATGACCTGTGGCCTCTACAGTAATCCATCTTGCTATGTTGTGTGAGTTGCTATGCTTGAGATTTTGGTTCCTACTTTGCATGCTTTATCTCTTCAATGTATATTTTGAATTGGTTAGAGTTAAGTACAATTTCCATAGACCTGTGTGCATATGTTCTAGGACAAAAAAAGTTATATGCATAGCAGGAGAAAAAGATATGCATGAGAAAAAGATAATGCAAATTAAATAAACACAATTTCTTGACATTCAACATAGTTGAAGATAAAAATTTAGGAGCACATAAATATAAAAAGAGATACAAAATAATTAAATTTGGAATATATCAAAAAATAATAGTTTGTTACATATTYCTGGAAATTTAAATGTGTTTGTCATATAGASTGGGATTGGAGCTTCGGCGRACCATAAGATAAATATGTACAAGAAATAGGACCGTGGAAAAAAGAAGTGGRCGATGGTAGAGTGTATTACCCAAAAAGAAGAAATTGAAAGGTATCMGTCTTTGGCTAGATATTTCTATTCAGAAAAGGTGGAATAACTGGATTGATAAACAAAGCATGATGTGATCAGTATAGACTTAAAATGATGGTACATATCAGCCTTTTTTCTATTTATATGCTGATGCCTTTTTCTATTTCCTTTCGCCGACGACCCACTTCAACTCCATTTCGATGAATTCTTCAATGTAGCTTCTCAAGGGGACGACGTTGTTCTCATTCCAGATTTTTATGTTGAAAAGTCCCTTTTCTAATTCCCTTAGATCAATAGAAAGATTACGCAGGTCATAATCAATGTCTTCATTTTGTACCGAATAGTCGACTAGCTAGTTGTCCATGTCATCTTCACCATATTCAAGGATGCTGTAAATTTTTTCTAAAGACAATGCCTTAAAAATATCAACTTGTTTATAGAAGACTTTCTTAATTAAGGTCAACGTATTGATGATTAACTTGGGGTTTTGGAGCTCGTTGATCCTTCCATCTAAGTCTATTTTGGTCATCTTTGTGAATAATGTTTCTTAGAGAAACAGATTGTATATTCCAGACTATGACGACTTGAAGAGGTTCATAATGGATGAACTACATAAAAGACCATATACTGGTCACCCATGATACCAGAAGATGATCAGGGCCACCAGGAAACAATTTTATTGTCCTGGACTGAAGAAAAACACAGTTGAGTACTTAGCTAAATGTCTAGAATGCCAGCAGGTTAAAGCAGAACACCGACACCCAAGAGGGTTATTATAACCTCTACCAATCCCGGAATGGAAATGGGAAAACATCTCCATGGATTTCATCATCGGATTACCATCATCGGCCAGACAAAATGACGCTATCATGGTAGTGGTGGGAAAATTAAGAAATTTCGCTCACTTTATTCCCGTCAAATTGACTTGCAAGGAACTAGATATTTCCAACATATTCATGAAGGAGATATTCAGACTACATGACATGC
>JASDQU010010106.1:120701-133724 GCA_032191745.1 Picea mariana | reverse complement strand
ACCCCAAACTATCGAAGCGGATGAGAGCCATCGATTTAAGGTGGACATGTGGCGCTTGATCTAGAACTTTAGGTACAAAATACTCCAGAGGAATGTAGAGGGTGAAAGTGCCAAAGTCCCGAAGTATAATCTAGACCGTTGATCGAGAGGGAAGCTAAGCACCATTGATCTGGTCTTGATTGAAAAGTGTCGAAGTCCCGAAGAGGACCGTGACTGTTTATTTGGAGAGGATGCATGGAAAATGATCTACCACTCTGGGAGAAATCACTCTGGAAGAAAGAGAAGGTAATAAACAAAGAACTCCCGAAGGCCCAAAGAGCCAGAGTTCATTTGAACCATCCATTTGCAAGGGACATGTATCAATAGATCTTCCACTCCGAGAGATAGCCACTACAGAGAAAGCAAGTCTTGAGAGTTGAAAACTCTGAACACCAAGTCCCTAAGAAAATCATGTCCATTGATTTAAAAAGGGGGCAGACCTGAGTCGTTAGTTTAGAAGTATAGTCAACATCGTGTGATCAAAGGTCATGTTGAATTATGGGGATAGAAAGTGCTCAGACTTTAAAGGTTAGAGGGTAGGCCACAATCGGAACCAAGGTATTGCGAAAGAGACACATGGTGGCTCATGGTGAATTGTGGGGAGAAATGCGGTTGGACTCAAACCATCCTTGTCTGTGCCTGCAATCACATGAATGACGTTTGAAAATAACCCACGATCATATACGATGGTCGTTAAAGAAAATTAAAAGGGGGCTAGTTCCCCGAATTTCCGAATTAGAGACCATGGAGACAGAGGATTTGTTCCTGTAAGGAGAAATTTTTTTTTACACCCCATGGTGGGTGTGTTACAAGTTGGTATCAGAGCATGGTTACAACACTTGGCCTACTTGAGCTCATGGATGATTCACTCAAAAACCATATTTAGAGTACTTTTAAGAGTAATGCCCTATCTTTCCTCCTTCTTGAAGAGTCTGGTTAAAATTTTTATTGAGGAAAGGAATGAAACGTTCTACTGTGTGTGTGAATTCAAGAAATTTGAACCATGTATTGTTCATAACCTATTAGCTAACAATAAGTGTTTTTGTCAACACTCTAGAAACCAATAATTCATGGGAAAACTTCAAGACTAAAGGATGGTGATGTGTCATGAAGTGGGGTATGGATCCTACAATAGAGAAGAAGAATCTGATGAAATGAGGGCAGTGTAAACCTCTCCAGATATGGATGAAACTGTAAGGAGCCTCAAGGCTAAATTACAAAGTTGCAAGGCTGACAACGAGAGACTGATAAAGGAGCAAGAAAAATGAATAGAAATTAATGCAGTCTTGCTGCATAGCCTATCTGACATACAGAGGCAACTGCAACATGAACCCACAACAAGTCATATGGGCTGATGACATGAGAAGAGAAGTCAAAGTCCACCCGAGATCCAAAAACATGACCACACTAGGAGAATTACCTTGAAGAAGGCCCAACCTAGAGGCAGGGGATACTCATCAGCAAAGTCCCCTAGAAAGAAAGTTGGCAAGTCTGAAGGATCTTCTAGTAGAAGAGTAATGTCACATTCTCAAAGGGAAGGAAAGAAGCGAAAGATTTCCAAAATTCATGATCTTGAAGAGTTCAAGAAAGCCAAACCACCCTCTTTTGATGGAGATATTAAGAAGGGAGAAGAGGTTGCAGCTTGGCTACTCAGTTTAAAGAAGTACTTTGGATTCCATGATTACTCTAAAAACTTGAAGGCTTGAATAACCATCTTCAACCTGAATGGAAAGGCTTCCATTTGGTGGGAATACCTTAGGAATGGGAAAGGAGTCCATGAGAAGGACTTGTCATGGAATCATTTTGATAAATACTAGAGGAAGCAATATCTGTTAGAGAAATATATGGATGGTAACACTAAGGAGTTCTATGAACTCAGGCCGGGGCAGCTCACCATAGATTAATATGTCAATAAATTCCTTGAGCTACTAAGGTATGTACCCTACATAAAGGATGAGAAGGTAAAAATGTAGCGATTTATTAGTGGATTACCTCAAACCTACCAGGACAGGATTGAGTTTGACCAACCACATACCTTAGAATAAACCATTTGAAAGGCAAGGTATTGTTATGAATAGTTCGATAATAAGACAAGACCTCATGAAGACTGGAGTAAGAGGAGTAGTTTGAGATTCAAGAAGAAGGGATTTAAATCCTCAAGATTTAAGAATTATGGAAAGGGTTCTAGGATGAAACTTCCTACTAGAAGTGTGTATCAACAAAATTTCACCTCTCAAAGTAGAAATAAACCTTTTAAGCTAGTCCCAGGAAAGACTGATAACCTAAAGAAAGAACCCTTAAAATGATGGGGTTGTGGAGAATATCATCGGTTGAGGGACTATCCACACAAACAACAGAACAGTAAGAGAGTATACAATATCCAAGAAGCTACCACTGTCAATGATGTGGCTAGGAGCATGCCACAAATCTATGCAGCCTTGGAAAATAATCAAGCCGACCACCAAGCTTTAGTAGTAGAGCTAGAAGGTATGATCGCCAACCATATAGTTTCTATTTTAATTGACCCTGGTTCTAATTTGAGTTATGTGGCCCCTTAGACTATTGATAAGTGAAATCTACAACCAGTTAGATGTCTTAAGCTGTGGTTGGTATGACTAGTCACTGGGACCAGAAGGAAAGTGGCATAGGTCATACCAGTCTTCCAATTCATCATGGGTGGATTGCCCACTTGAGTGACCCTTAACATACTTCCCCTGGGGTCTTATGAATTTTTGATTGGTATGGAATGGTTGGATTCTTATAAAACTAATTTGTATTGTTACCATAAAACTTTAGAATGTGTAAATGAAGAAGGGGGAAAGATAACCCTCCAAGGGATTCAAAATCCTATCTCAGTAAGACAAATATCAACTCTTCAAATGAAAAAGTATTGTAGAAAGGGATGCCCTCTAAATGAAATACATGTGTTGGAATATGTTGAGGATGATAAACCAAACCTAACATACCACCCCATATTAAGAGAATACAAGGACATATTCCCAAAAGAGGTACCAGGTCTACCTCTGAGAAGGGATATTGAATTCTCGATAGAACTTGCACCAGGAGTGGTGCCAGCATCTAGAACACCATATAGGATGAGAATGCTAGAACTGGTTGAGCTCAATATACAACTAAAAGAGATGATGGAAAAAGGTTACATCTGAACCAGTGTATCTCTGTGGGGAGCACCTGTCTTGTTTGTGAAAAAGAAGGATGGCAGATTCTGACTATGCATAGATTACATACAACTCAATAAGACAACCATAAAGAAAAAGTACCCCTTACCAAGAATCGATGACTTATTCAACCAATTGGGAGGTGCTTCCATTTTTTAGAATATCAACTTAAGGTCTGGATACCATCAAGTCCAAATTAAGGATGAAGACATCCACAAAACATCTTTTAGGATGAGGTATGGTCACTATGAATTTGTGGTGGTGCCATTTGGGTTAACCAATTACACCGCTAGTTTTATGTGCTTTATTAATAATGTACTCAACAAATTTCTGGACAAATTTGTATTGGTTTTCATTGATGATATCCTAATATAATCCAAGAATAGAGAGGAGCATGAAGAACATATTAGACTCATACTTCAAGCACTAAGAGAGCATCAACTCTATGTTAAGTTTAGCAAGTGCGGATTTTTCCAGAAGCAAGTCCATTACTTAGGCCATGTTATTTCTAAGCAAGGGGTGGTAGTAGACCCTAACAAGATCAGATCTATTATGGAATGGCCTACCCCAAAGGATGTATCTGATATCAGATCCTTCATGGGATTAGTGGGATACTATAGAAGGTTCATAAAATGGTTTTCTAAGATTGGTTTCCCAATCACTACCCTTCAGAAAAAAAAGAGATTTAAATTCAATTGGACATCAAAATGTGAAGAAATATTTCAGGAAATGAAATACCTCCTGACCCATACACCCTCGATGAAGATTGCAGACTCAGATAATGATTTCCTTGTGTGTACAGATTCCTGTAAGGAAGGACTCATAGGAGTCCTTATGCAAGAGGGACCTATAATTTTCTACACGTCCAGGAAATTAAATGAGCATGAGATCAATTATGTGACCCATGACCTAGAGCTAGTTGCCATAGTACATGCTTTAAAAATGTGGAGGAACAACCTCTTGGGTAGGATATTTGTGCTTATGACAAACCATTATGGGTTGAGGCACCTTTTTTATCAACCAAAACTCAATTCCAGGAAAGCTAGGTGGATGGCTTTCCTTAGTGAGTTTGATTTTGAAATCAAACACATCAACGGAAAGGAAAATAGGGTGGACGATGCCCTTAGTAGAAGTATAAAAACAATTCATCTGGCAACGGTAAGCACTTTTGAAATAGGTGTCAAGTAATGAGTCAAGAATGCACAAGAAACATATCCATTCTTCAATACCGTGACCTCATACCTAAGGAAAGATCCTACATGGATAAAGTATGAAGGCTACCAGATGCTCGAGGAAGGCCTGTCGACTTACAAAAATAGATTGTATATTCCAAACTGTGATGACTTGAAGAGGTTCATAATGAGTGAACTACACAAGATACCATATACTGGTCACCCAGGATATTAGACAATGATCACGACCACTAGGAAACAATTCTATTGGTCTAGATTGAATAAAGACATAGCTAACTATATAGCTAAGTGCCTAGAATGCTAGTAAGTTAAGGCATATCACCAACATCCATCAGGATTGTTACAACCCCTACCAATCCCATAATGGAAATGGGAAACCATCTCCATGGATTTCATCACCGGATTAGCAAAGTTGACCAAGCAAAATTATGCTATTATGGTTGTGGTGGACAAACTGAGTAAGTCTGCTCATTTCATCTCTGTCAAGTCAACTTGCAAGGCAATAGATATTTCCAACATCTTCAGGAAGGATATATTCAGACTGCATGGCATGCCCAAGGAAATTGTATCTGACAGAGACACCAAATTTACTTCAAGATTTTGGAAATCCCTAATGGTTGGTTTTGAGACTAAATTGTTGTTAAGCACAACCTATCACCCTCAAACTGATGGACAGACAAAAAGAGTGAACCAAATAGTAGAGGACATGCTAAGGATGCATGTAATGCATCATCCTAAGAAGTGGGAAGACTACCTACCATTGGTAGAGTTTTCCTACAACAACGGTTATCAAGAATCCTTGAATATGAGCCCTTTTGAACCCCTCTATGGTAGACAGTGCAAGATTCCAATCAGCTGTAGTAATCCAGTGGAAAAAATTACAATCGGACCCGACATGCTGAAATAAATGGAACAACAAGTGAACTATATAAGGAAAAATTTGAAGATTTCTCAGGATAGACATAAAATTTACGCTGACAAAAAGAGAACTCCTGGAGAGTTCAAGATACGAGACCATGTCTATCTCTGATTTAGACCCAACAAGAGTTCCCTAAGAATGGGAGCTTGTTCCAAAATGGCACCTCAGTATTGTTGACCCTTTGAAGCCTTAGATAGAGTGGGACCTATAGCCTATAGGCTAGCACTCCCTCCCACAGTAAAGGCACATAATGTTTTCCATGTTTCATTATTGAAGAAATATGTACATGATTCTAATCATATAATTGACTGGTTTGTGATCCAGGTGGAGACGGAGGGAGAGTTCCTTCCAGAACCTCAATGCATATTAGACAGGAAGGAAATCTCACCTAGGAACTGAACCATTGCACAAGTCAAGGTGCAGTGGAAACACTTTGTCCCATATGAGGCTATGTGGGAAATGGAGGATGCCATGAGATAGGCATATCCGATTTTGTTTACTCCTGTATGTACATATCTGATTAACATATAGAACATTGAGGACAATGTTACTTTAAGGGGGAGGGAATTGTAACACCATGCTTCCCCTAGTTTGTAATTATAACTATATTGGCCAAGGAACTATGTCAAACTTGAAAGTGTGAATGTTTGATTTGACGGACCTTTGTTTAAAAGGTCAATGAATGAAAATTCTATTATTTTAATAGAAAATCGATACATTTTGCATGAATGTTGAAAGGGGGACGTGATAAGAATAGACCACAAATGCTATGAAAATGTGGTGAGGGGACCCGAAGTGGTTGTGTTAACCTCCACCGAACCAGTACCTTGCTAGATTTAATTTCTCATAGCAGAACAACCCTCTGACCTAGGAATGAATTACAGTTAGGCTGGTAGGTGGGAAGACCTCCTCAAGTGTTAATGAGGGTATGGGGTAGACCTCCCATCCGTAAGGCTTCCAGACCTGACCACAGACTGGGAATTCGAGCCACACGTAAAATAAAGGAAGTGTGGTGGGGGCAGAGGAAGACCGACAAAGAGTTCATAGATGAGAGCCGAAGCTCTCAGGTCCAGGAGAGGACTTAATGGGAGTGAGTTATGATCATAGAAAAATAGAGACTGGGCCGAGAGAAGGAGAGTAAAATAATTCCCTATCTATCTCTACGTTGGGAGAAGGAGAGTAACCTTCATCCGTATCTATTTCTGTATCAGGATAAGGAGAGTAACCTTCGTCCCTAACTTCTGTTGAGATGGAAGGAAGAGATTGAATCTCAAAGCATCGAGGTCTAAGCTTGGGTGTGGCTGGTGATAAATCCATTGGGATTTACTGAGCCTATGGTTGGGTGGAAATGATGACCCCTTTCAACAATCACATCACGTCTTATGGTTATGATAAGTGATTTCATGACTTGTGCTTTGAATTGGAATTAATGGCTGCATGTGTGTATTTATATATCTATAAATGGTTTTTGTATTAAATGATTAAGTTAAGAGTATACATTTGTTCCATTGAGAACATATACTTTTGTTTGATTTTCCATATGCTCTCATTCAATCCTCGAAGGTGCTTTCTCCAGGGAACTACATCACCATTCCAGATTTGGAGCATGCCTCTTGGCATACCTACCATTTGGTAACCCCACGAGTTTACCTTTCCTTGACTCATAGCTTAAATCTCCATGAGTTAGGAAGGAGTCTCCTTCAAACCAATAGTCTAGGAGACTTTGAACTCATGCCTAATCCCTTAACCAAAAACCCGACTAAGAGTGGGGATTATAGCCCAAGAGCTATTTGAAGACCCAGATGACTTGGGTCTAGGAATCCTATGAAAAAAGGAGTTATCTCATGAAGGTTTCAGAACCTTGGAACAACCCTAAGCTCTAAGATGTCAAATTGTATGATAGTCCAGTTACCTGAACCACCGATGACTTAAGAATATGACAACGGAGATGGAAGAGAGCTATTTAAAGGGAGGAGAGGCCATCCCGGTCATCATATCAACTCGAAAACTCACTGGGGTTAATGAATCAAACACCATCCACTTGATTAAATCAATGGTTGGGAATCATTGCAGAATGCGAAGGTGAAATTAGCGGACATGCTAGTTCACGACCCTTAATCAACCCACATCGTTGAAATCATCAGGAATGGGAGATCAACGACTAGGATTTGTCTAGAGTCAACTGAGAATTTCCTAGATTGCGGAGACTGAATCTTGAGATCGTTGTGAATGATCGATCTATGAACGAATATCGAGGGTGGGGAATCACTGCGAAGCGTGGAGGTGAAAGTAGAAGATGCGCTAGTTCGCAACCCACAATTCACCAACGTCGTTGATCTCGTTAGGTTGGAATATCAACGAATCTGGTTCAAACAATTTGGGAGAGTACTTTCTAGATTGCATAGGTTGAGCTCCCTAATAAAGAGAACGCATGTTGGATCCCCACAATTATTGTGAACTGCTGATTGGCGAACACCTCAATATTGGTCGGATCATGACTGCCATACCTTGAATAGTTGTGATAGGTATGGTCATGAGTCCTTATGAAATCCATAGAGTAACGGAGTCCTTTGGTATCATCGTCTGAGATAATCAAAAATATCATAAGAGATAACATGTTCAAGAGCAAAGATGAGACCCAAGATAGCTGGGGTCGTAGGAGGAACAAGGGTTGAGGCCTTTGAACGTCCAAAAAAATATTCCAAGTTGAAAGAAGTTAGAAGATAAGAAGGAGGAGAGAAATTAGCCATCATATCGGTTGTGGGGAGAAACCTGGACCATTAGATCAACGTTGAGGGAAGCAGAGGAGAATCACTGGGAAGGAACAGATCTTGATTGCCTGATCTGAGCACATAGGGATGATAGTCATTCGACCTAAGGTAAAGTGAAATAGTTTTAACCTTTTTGTGCATAGGAGGTTCATATGGCCAAAGTACCAAAGTCCTAAAGTGAATTGGGATTGATCATTGCCAAGAGGGACAGATGGTGCAAGATCCAAAACTCCTGAGAGAGATTTTGTGGTCAAGGATAGAGCAGAATTATCGAAGACCGAAGTAGGTCCTGGTCATTGATCGCCAGGAGGGGTACGTGTCAATAGATCAGAGTCTTCGGGTGATTTCACTTCGGAATAAATGAGTACGTAGAATCTTGAAACTTCCTAAGCCCAAAGACTTGAAGTAATTCTCAACCGTATGATTCAATGGGGACACACGACATAAATCCACATACTTCGGGAAAAAGTAAAGTTTGAGAATTAAAAGGTCTGAAAGACCCAAAGAGAATATGGATCATCAGATCTAGAGGAAACATGGTGACAGATCGTGAACTCTGGGTGAAAACACTCTGAGAGAACATGAAGGAGAATATTTTGAAATCGTTGAACCCTGAACCGTCGAAGAGGCCGAGAGCCTTTGATTTAAGGTGGATGCGTGGCACCCATTCTAGAACTTCGGGTACGAAATACTTTAGAGGAAAGTAGAGGGTTAAAGTGCCAAAGTCCTAAAGTAGAATCTAGACCATTGATCGAGAGGGGAGTTGAGGGTCGTTGATCTTGTCTTGATTGAAAAGTGTCGAAGTCCTGAAGAGGACCAGGACTGTTGATTTGGAGAGGATGCATGGAAAATGATTTGCCACTCTGGGATAAATCACTTTGGAAGAAAGAGAAGGTAATAAACAAATAACTCCTGAAGGCCAGAGAGATATAGTTCATTTGAACCGTCTATTTTCAAGGGGCAGGTGTCAGTAGATATTCCACTCCGGGAGATAGCCACTGCAGAGAAAGCAAGGTTTGAGAGTTGAAAACTCTGAACACCGAAGTCCTGAAGAAAATCACATCCGTTGATTTAAAAAGGGGGAAAACCTAATTCGTCAGTTCAGAAGTACCATCAAGATCATGAGACTAAAGGTCATGTTGAATTGCAGGGATAGAAAGTTCTCAGACTTTAAAGGTTAGAGGGAAGGCCGCAATAGGAACCACGGTATTGAGAAAAAGACACGTGGTGGCTCATGGTGAATTGCGGGGAGAAAATTGGTTGGAATCAAACCACCCTTTTTTGCGCTCACAATCATGTAACTGACTTTTGAGCATAACCCATGATCATATATGATGGTCGTCAAAGAAAAGTAAAAAGGGTCTTAGTCCCCCGACTTTCCGAATTAGAGACCATGGAGAGAGAGGATTTGTTCCTGTAAGGAGAGCAAATTTTTTACGCCCGACCATGGGTATGTTATAGATCCCCTATTCCACCTTGGTAGGGCTCTTGAGTCCCCCAAAAATATAGCTTGACTCTCCTATCTAACAATGGTGAATAACATCTTGGTCAAGCTTCTCAATAGGGTAGAACATTACCAAATGTTGTGATTGTTCAATAGGTTCTCAAGAGAATTAATGGGTTCTCTAAGATAAAATGGGTAGCATAACAATACAATGAATTCCTTTCTTTTTATCATACAATGGATATTTATTTACAAGACCATAGAAATATATTTCATAACATGTTCCAAGTGTGAATGGGAGGCCTTTAGAGGTACATCCCATCCTTTTAGCCATCCCAAGATGAGATTTTGGGTTGATCTTGGGGTATTTTCCTAATTCACTTTAGCCTAAAAGTGGTTGAGGCCCGAAAAAATTCATAAATGTGTCGTTTCCATGTCCACCTGAGTTGAATCAATGATAGTTTCATGGGATGTGTAGAGTGTGTATTCGATGCTTTCCTTATCATCACGGATATGCGTGCACTAAATTTGGTTCAAACATGCAAAAATTTATGGCTTTTTTTATATAGTTTTTTCATCTTGATGAAGTAGGTTCTATAAATGATAGAATTATGTTGTGTTTGTGCTGATATTTTCTTTGATGATAGTCTATATTTCTTTTGAGCAATTTTCTGATGATAATAGACGCCCCCTGATGTGTGAGGTTAGGATCATACATATAGCCAAAATAAATCATTGTTTATTTTGTGAATAAGAGAGTTATAGCTTCTATCTGAGGAAGATTGTAGGAGCGATATTGTGGAGAAAAATGGGATCTTTTGGGGAACCAAGTATTCTTCGAAAACTGAAATATACATCTGGGTATAAACAAGGCGGGCATGACCGATGCTCATGTCATGAAACCATAAATTAAATGATGGAGATTGAATATTGTTGATAAATTAGATGTTTGTAGCTCCCTCGAGGGAATAGAAAAATGATAGATGATGGTTTTGATTACCGAAAGGGATTTGAATTGAAGAATGAACAACTCAGAGGCATTGATGGACTAGAAAATTTAGAGGTCTTCAGTGATTACTGAAAATTGCAATGGTCGCATAGTAAGACCCATCGTAACATGAAAATTTGTTGGATTCGAATGTTACGAGGGTCAACAACATTAGAAAGAAATGAAGAATATTTTTGTGTCATCTAAGGCTACTCATTGATAAGGGAGTGAGAGCCAAGGTACTTCCACCTTCTTGGAAACTAGTGTTGACGTTGACAGGAAAGGGGCACGACTACAAGAAGAAAAGGGTTTCATGGTATAGATTTGATCAACCAGGTATCAAGGTCTGAATGGAGGATATGATGGATGTAATGGTGACATGAACACATTTAAATATGTATGGGACTCTGTAACTACCATTGGTTGGGGAAAATTGAATGAGTGCAGAAACCGTAAAACATGATTTGGTGTCAAGAGGACAACCAAACATCGAGTAAAATGTGTTGAATGGGTGAGACTGCAAAGGGCTAAATTATAGGTAAAAAAATTGATATCTTTTAAAAAATGGTGATGAAATTGTTATTCCCCAACCAAGGGAAACATGGGTTATTGTGTGCTAAGGAAAAAGATGTTGTCAATTGAGATGACAAAAATCTACTCTACTTGCTGGAATTTGAAATATGCTTTATACAATTACCAAAGGAATAAAAAATAATTGGTTTAAAAGTAGTGGATGATGGATTGGCATCCTTGGGGAAAAATTAGTGCAATGTGACTAATCAAGGGTGGGGGCTTGTTGAGATAATTTCAGGTTTCTTGGTTCTCCTTCCACATTCTATCTTCCCAAATTATTTTTTCCATTTCTTTTCCCTCTTCTACACCTCCCCTTATTTCCCTTTTTCTTTTATCCTTTATTCTCTCCCTTTCTGGTTACTATACTTAGTCATATTTCAGTGATTGGCCAATTCATGGTTTGGTGTACCTTCAACTCCATCCACTTGATCATGTCATAAGTTTGCTACTACACATAGACATTTTTCAATTGTGCGGGTTCACGGATTCAAGCCCTCATCCTCCTAGTTATGTGATCTTCACTTTTCAACCCAGGTTCCGTGATGTACATTTTGATCATCATCTTTGTCACGGGTGTCAAGATCCAAAGTACTTTATTCCTTTTGCATGCAAGTCTGACTGATCTCCTTTCCACACTTAGTATATTTTTTATCATCCATAACTGGGTTGGCGGGTTCATGAAAATATTCATATTCAAACTCTCTCTCGTCCGTCCCCACCATTTTGTTGCATTTCCCAATACACATTAAGTGTTTTTTAATGTTAACAACTATTGTGCAGGCTCCTAAAAGATCATCATTAATGGAAAAAGGCTAGAGGAATTAATCATTAAATTTCATTAAATATTCCTTTTCCAAGGGATTAAATTATCATTATCTCTTTGAAAAGATTTATTTGAGGTTATTATCTAGCTGAAGAAATAGTCCCATCAAGCTATGGCAACATCAGCTAGACAATAGATTTGTCGTGATACTCTAAATACATTTGGTCGTAAAGACCGAAACTTCCATTGATAAAGAGCATATTCATATTATCCCTCTCCTCTTGCATAGAAATATGTAATTTAGGCATATAGAATCGCTCGTGTTGGGTGTGTTCTTGATTTTTTTGATTGTAAAGAACTCGTTGCATCGTGTGTAGACAATTAAATTTCAAGTCAAAGAATTATACAGCTCTAGGATCATTCTACAATTTCTCTTTCACTTGAAGTTTTACGCAAGATGTTGAAGCTGTCAGAGTCGACTCTTACTTTCAAAGGTGAATATTGCAAATAATTCTTGAAGAAACATAACAATGGGCTTGACCTCCTATCTAAATATTTGGATAATCTTGCATCTATCCCAACAAACATAACCAAAATCTAGGTTGATCCCTTTAAAAATACTTATCGAGAAATTGCATGGCTATTTACCAGGTTGAAAGGTCAGGAAAACACTACTTCTATCTCTCACATGATTTTATATATTTTGTATTTTACAGTGCAAGAACACACCATTTTTTATTGGGGAAAATTCATTTCTATCGAAATCTCGTTCCATTTATCACACAATAAAAAGGACAAAAAAATTATTTATGGTGTGTTATATGATATTTTCTATTATCCATTGTTGTCAATTCCCAAACTTAACCATAGGTAAGAGGATGAATTGTGAAACAGATCTAGATACCTTTTGGTATTAAGCATTATGGAGACATAATACCCCTCTATTTTTCTATGAAGTTTATAATAATTTTGTTTCAGTCTTCAAAAGGTTGTTGTTGGGAGAAAACACTTCAAGGATATCTGACCAAGCTACCAGATTTTTAGAGAAAAAAGGAACAATAGAACAAATGGAGAATCACAGTGTCATAAGGATATTTTTATTTAAAGAGATTACTTATTTTCTCTTGTATCATGTATATGAAAAACTATTTATTACA
>JASDQU010010106.1:100401-120632 GCA_032191745.1 Picea mariana | reverse complement strand
AAAAAAAAAAAAAAAAACAATTTATTCCCTTGCCATGGAAGAATGGAGAGTTCATGTTCCAAAATATAAATAAAATTGACAAATTTGCATATCATTTCAACATTGTGAATTTAAGGTATGTTGAAAATATCAAAGGTTTTGATCCGAAAAAAATCTTTGTGGGACATATACTTTTAGTGGGTTTCATTAACGCTTTCATTCATACTATCTAGAACAAAGAAGAAGGTAACAACCAAAGAAATCTTGTACATGATGTTGGCGATCTAGAAACATTACTTAGCAGTAATGATTTTTATAAGAAAAGGGGAAAAGGTCCCAGTGAAAGAAGTGCCCAATCTCTAGTTGTTACTCCCAAGAATACTACATCCATGAGAAATGCTCCAATGAGCCACCCAGTTAAAAAGGTTGTCAATAGAATTTCTAGTAGAGGGGGAGAGAAGAAACCTCCCCCTGGAAAAATTGAGAGTTCACACAAGCTCCCTGTGAGAAATAAAAGGGAAAATTTAGTGCAAGAGGAAGAAGATAATCTTATATAAAATGGCATACAAATATTTTCTTTGGAGGATATGGAACTAGAAATAGATACTGAGAAAATACTTCTTGTAATGGAACAACTGGAAAATATGGATCAACAAAATTATTTATTGGAAGTTGTTGGAAATGATACCTTTAGTGAAGAAGAATCCTTCACTTTTAAAAGTGTTTTTTTTTATAAAGAGTCTAAAAAGTTGATTGTGGAAAGAAGTGACTAGAATAATAAAAAGGGAAAGTCCCACTCAGAGTTTGACATGAAGGATATGTGACTATCCCAAATTTTCAAAATCCATAGGGAAATCGGGGATGCTCTTGACGACTCTATTGATGGTTTAGAAGTTGAAAATACTAAATTAAAGGAAAGGATCAGAGAATTGGAAACTTCCTTGATGCCTCTTCCAATCCTGGAAAGTCCTTTGACAATGGTTGAACCAACTACACATAGTATTAAATTAAAAGGATCTTGTAGTTTGCTCACAAGGGTCTGAAGTTGTGTAGAGAAAATAATTAAAAAGAGAATGTCATTGATAATAGAAGCATGGGAGTTATCAAAAAGTATTGTTTCTTTTGGTTCAAGGGCACATGATTTTCATGAGTATCTCCAAGCGGATTTAAATAATGAAGAAGGATTATACACAGATGTTGTTTTGCCATTTTGGATAAAAGTCTCAAACATGACAGAATTGAAAAGGAGAGAAGAGGATATGCCTTCTCCAAGTCGAATTAAAGTTGAATTCTTGTTGGAAAGAAAAGATCAAGAATTTGAATAACATTGTCCAAGCATGTAGTGAAGCCATAGTAAAAACAGAAGAATTATTCAAAAGACTCACAGATATATAACTGGCAGGAAGCACTCATGAGGTACAATATCCTAAGTTAATTCTAAATTCAATTTTTATGACAAAGCAACAATTTGATGAACAAGTGGAGATATTAAAGGGATTATCAGCTAAGAAATTTTATGGCATAATTGAATATAATGAAGAAGAGATAGATAATTGGATGGTTGATTATTCTATGAAAAATCAAGATATTGAGGAGGAAATACATGGCAGTTTTCATGACTTAAGATATTTGGAAGGAGAATTATTTAAAATCAAAATCAGGCACGAAATAAATTTTGCACCAATGTAAAATTACATTGAATATTGGTTTAAAAAGGCAATCGATAAATCAACTAAAGAAGGTCAAGAAATAACAGTTGAGACAGTTCCTATAACTATCAATGAGGAAAATAAAAGGACAAAAACAAGAAATTAAACACAAGAGAGACACCATCATAGTAAGTTTATGTTGATCACATCTTTCTTACTTTATTAGTTTTTCATCTAGTTAATCTGCTCCTTTGACTAGAAAGGTTTAACCAAAATATGATAAATCCTTCCTGTATTCTTTCTAGGTCTTGCTACTCTATCATCACCCACCTTCTTCTCTCCACATCTTATTTTTATTTTTTATATTTTCTTTATGGTTCACGGGAGCTCCAATCCTAGTCCTAAGGAAAACTGCATTTAAATTTCAAAGATTTGTAACAGAATTTATATTTCTTAGAAATCCCAAGAGAACTATTTCGGGATTGATTTTGAAGGTGTTTTATAACTATGAGTTTTGAGTATAAAATATTTGAGATTGATCTATCATTTTCTATATTTGAGATCCACATGTGTTTTCTCTATTAAAGTTCTCTTATGTGTGCATACCATTTTCTTTTATTTTTATGTGATAAAAAACATTTAGTTTAACTATGATGGTTGTGAGAAAATTTTACTTATCTTTTTTAAATATGTGATGTGTGAGGTTCCTAGTCATCTCTCAGGACCTCTCTTTAAAAACAAAACATTTTATTTTTCTGCAACCTTTATATTTCTTTGAATATCACGATAGAAATTCTCAAAGTCCTATATTATTTTGAAAATATAGAATTCCAAGAATATATTGAAACTGAGAGGAGTACAAACTCTATAAAAACACAGGGGGATTTGTATCCCCGTGAGTTTTTCATTTCGTTCCTAATATATTCAAGCATAAATAGGGCCACGTGGGTGGGTTTTTGTACTAGGTATATGGATGGAGGATGAAATTAGATATGAGAAATTGATGTTGGGTGAGATGGGGGGTTAATGATAATGCATATTTGAATTTAATGTAACCAACAAAGTATGAGTTGGGAGTCTGTAATGGGAAGGTTAGAATGATGTTGAGAAATAAGTATGAGGTCATTTCTCTGTGATGTAACACTATTAGGACTCCTGATCCTAAGGGATAGAAAAACACGAGTGTGATCTATTTTCCAAGGGGAAAATATATGTGGGATAACTCGTGGAGGTGAGAATGATATTGAATGACAGTAATTGAATGCAATAGAGGTGATGATACTACAAATTTGGATGTATGGATGACTGAGATATCCAATTGTTTGCAAAGGGCTTGAGTGCATACTATTGTTGAACATATATCTGAAGGGGCCATGGCATGTCCAAGATTGAATGGGTTTTATGTATTTGTAACAAGTACCTACACACACAAAAGAAATAACCTATGTGAACAATATCTGATGATAAAAAACATATGATATATATTTGATAAAAATTATAGTGCGCACGTGTACCTATGTTTTAAAAATTTGTGGGAAAATTGTTCCCTAGATGAACATTTGGGGTTTTTCTTGAAGGAGGTCAAGGGAAAATGATTTCCTATAAAATCTACTCCCTAAAGGAGACTAGGGAGCGATGAGTTCCAATAAAGAGGCAATTCTTGAAGGAGGTTAGGGAACCATGAGTTCCTAAACAAGGAAATCCCTAGAGGAGGCCATGGAACAATGAGTTTTTCAAAAAGGCACTCCTTGAAGGAGGCCAAGGAACCATGGGTTCCCAAACAAGGCACTCCCAAAGGGAGGATAAAGAGTGATGAGTTCCTAGTAAAGTAAATCCCTGAAGGAGGTGAGGGAACCATGGGTTCCCAAACAAGGGACTCCCTAAGGGAGGCGACATAACAATGGGTTCCTAGAAAAGACACTCCCTTAAGGAGGCTAGGAAACCAAGGGTTACCAAACAAGACTCTCCCTAAGGGAGTCCATAGAACAAAGTTACTGAAAAAGGAACTCCTTGAAGGAGGTTAAGAAACCATGGGTTCCTAAACAAAGCACTTCCTAAGAGAGGCAACAGATCGTGGGGTTCCTAGAAAAAGTCACTCTCTGAAGGAGGCCACAAAACCATGGGTTACCAAACAAGTAAATTCTTAAGGGAGGCCACAAAACTATGGGTTACCAAACAAGGAACTCTTTAAGGGAGGCCATGGAATGAGGGGTTCCTGGAAAAAGGAATTGTTTGAAGGAGGCCAAGGAACCATGGGTTCCTGAAAAAGGCACTCCCTGAAGGATGCTAGGGAACTATGGGTTCCTAGAAAATGAAGTCCCTATTGGAGGCCATAGAACAACGAGTTCTTGAAAAATACACTCCCATAAGGAGGCCAGGGAACCATGGGTTACCGAACTAGACCCTCCCTAAGGGAGGCCAAGGAACAATGGGTTCCTAGAAAAGGAACTCCATAAAGGAGGCCAAGGAACCATGGGTTCCCAAACAAAGTATTCCTTTAAGGAGGCTAGGTAACCATGGGTTCTTGGAAAAGGAACTCCCTAAATGAGGTTGCATTTCCCTATGGAGGGGAACTGAAAATGACTGAGGCTAAGGGGTCCTCACCACCATAACTAATGGAAATATCTTGGTGGATCATTCCAATTAGGCAATGTGTCTTGTAATCACATGATGTCTGGGGTCATTGGACACAATATAATGGTATAATGGTCCCTACAAAGGGTGTATTGTTGGTTGGTGTTGTGTCGAGAGATAGGTCTTATCATACCGATATGGGAAGTGCTAATCCCCCCTGTATTATCATATGAGGATTGGGGGAACAATTGTTTCCAAATACCCAAGATTATGGAGAAAAGGTATAATCATAGGATGTTTAAGGTTGGACATCCACAAAAGAGGATCTAAAACAATGTATTAGATCCACTATTTTGTGTAATATCCATGGGGGGGTTTGGGATGTTAAATTTTGTGGAAACATCTCCTATAAGGGCATGACTGGTCATCTTGGAATTAGAGTCCCTGATATCCCTATTAGTGATAATAGAATATATTATTTGAGATGGAGTAATGAACTTATCAAGGGAGATAATACTAGAGGGTGCACCAATTGAATTGTTAGGACCCTTCCAGCAGTGGAGAGGAGAATCTAGATGGAGATTATCACTATAATCACTCAAATAAGTAGTGGCCTAAAAAAATTCTTCATATTCTTAGAATAATGTAGCTTATATTTCATGGTTTATTTTGGGTTTGGAGGAAGAAAAATGCATGGATTCCACCAAGGATGAATTAATATGCCTATCATCCAAGCCCAAGTGATTAGGAAGTGGTTCTAGAGGCATGAGATCATTTTTAGGGGGAGTGGTTGTTGCATGACTAGAGGTAGTGGACACATAGTGCATGGAATCAATGTGAGCAACATGATGCAAGATTATATTATGAGAATTCGGTTAGGGGGATCAATGAAGGAGAGTTGATCGATGGTGATGATGTGTCCCTCATTTGGGAATATCATGACTCAAAAGAGTGAAGACACCACAACATTCATTGCATAGATGAAATCAAAACCCAGGAGAATATTGTAATCCACTGGATCATTCATGAAAACAACATTGATCAAAATCGTCTTATCACCTAACTCATTGGGGAGATTAGGAAAAATACCTAAGAGGTAATAGAGTCTACCATCAAAGTCTCTTAACTCAATCATCAATGGGATAATAGTAGGGGAGCCTAGTTGTTTCCAAGATGATGAAGAAATAATACATGAGGATGCCCCATCATTTATTATATGCCAATAAACTATAAAGTTTTTAACGATGACCCGTATTTGAAATGGGGTAAAATATGGCAATCGTTCTTGGAAAATTTGATCCAAATCAAGGGTGATGGTCCGTGATGGGTTTGGGTATACACTTCTATTTTACTTACAAGGATAAGGTCTAGTAGACATTGTGGTACTAGATGTGGAAGGGGTGCCCCCAATTCTACATGATTGAGCCTCATTCATGAGGTAGATTGGGTGTGAAGGGGGGTTACCCATGTGTGGGATAAAAAATAATGTTGAGGTGCATGAAACCTTACTTGATGGAGTAATGGGTGCATGTTGGGGGAGGGGGCATGTCAAAGTTTTGTAAGGAGAACTAATAAGTTTATACTTTTGTGTGCACCCCAAACTAACTACTTGGACTATATTTGGAGTAAGTTCATGGCACTTATGGGCTAGGTGACCATAGAGCTCACAAAATGGGAAAGGGTGATTATTCCATGTATGGGTGGTGCATCTATGCTTGGTTTGATTGTAGTTCTAGCGGGAACTATGAGTGACCCCATATGTACAAGCATTTCCCCTATTCCATGGAAACTGATAGTGGATGTTTATCTTCTTACACCTTGTGAGTGGTGGATGACCAATATAACTTGGAGAGGGGGGCCAAGTTTTTCCTAACTTGGAAGAAGAGTATGGGTTTATATATGTTATTTTTTTTTGGTTTTTCCATGGTGATTTATGGTTGGACACAAAATTAATGAAGAGGAAGGGATACTATATGGGTGTATTGTTTTGGATAGTGGTTTCTAACATGGTAAACCCAAGAAAAGCTAATCCTAAAACAGTGGCACTCACTGGCGTGTGTGATGTTTGTGTTAATGCTTTTGACAAATTGGGGACACCTCCCAAGATTCAAGGGAGGTTTCTTATGCGTCTAGAATGGTGGGTATGTTGTGGTTCCCATATGGTTTTGGACTATATTTGAATGTGTGCACATGGTATTTAGAAGAATAAAGGAAAAAGTGTTTTAGTAAATGTGGACTATCTCAACAATGTTTTTTAAAGTTGTATGTAATCAAACAATGGAAATCATATAAAACAAAATTAACAATGTAAGATGGTGGATGGTTTTATCAACACAGGGGAACAAAATAAAATGAATGTGTACTAATAGAACTATCGTCCTTCCTATAAAAAATAACTGGGCCTTCCAAAATCACTCAACAGTGGGGTGTGAATCCACTAGAAGAGGAGCTAGTGAAGGTATGAACAATCAATTACAGTGAGAGGTGAAGGGGGGATATCCCAAAAGTTTCCCAACAATAGTTCAAAATATAATTGAGTTGTGATTGCAACCCACAATCACCACTTGGGTAGATAAAACCTATATTTGGCCACTAAGTTACCTCAATCAAGAATAACATTTATATTTTTGGCCTAAAAAATGGGTCACAGGCTAGATTCTTTCCAAGGGGTGGGTGACCCAAGGAAGCATGCACAGAACAAATGGACCTCATCCTTCGACCCTTCATAGGTATCTCCCTACGTTATGGTTTAGGGATGCTTCATTTGAAGGATTTTGATACCTTATTTCACAAATTCTAAGTTTAAATGAGAAAATGATAATGAAGAGTTATTTGGATACCTATCCCTAAAATTGTAACTTAGACTACAATTTTCTTTTGTGTTCCTCCTATGGAGGTTAAAGAAGTGTTGGCTAATGGTTTATTTTAGTATGTGAAAATGGGTTGTGACGCTTTGTTCATGGGCCAACCTCGTTGAATCTTAAAAATGATGTGAGAAAAATACTTTCACTAAGAAAATGAAACCCTTTGATCCTCCCATATCACTTATGAGAGCGAGGAGAAGAGAATACTATCGTTTCAAGTATATAAAAAAAAACCTTTTGAATATGTGGTGATGTTGTGTGTAATAAATGAAATAGTGTAGTGATTTTCAATAAGTTAGTGATCAAAATTTTAACATGTGGACATCGCTTGGTCCTTTACAAATCTTGTTTATCTCTAACTTACTAATTTTTACAAACAATCCTTGCAAAAATTGAAAAATCCCTAGATAATTAGCATGGTGGACATGTAGGTCCTTACTCTTGAGATTTTAATATTCCTACAATGTTATCTAATATAAGAAATCATTGAATCTATTCCTATATTGTAGACATGTGGGAATGTATGGGCCCCTACAAGATTTTCTTAAACTTCCTAGGTCATTTTCTCTAAAAATTTGAAACTATCCTAAGATTGTGGACATGTGGGAATGTATGGGACCTTACAAAACTTTTAGATTATATTTTAAAAAAGAAAACTAAGAGGTATTGGCCTCTCCTAAAATAATTAAGTTAGTTGCAAAACATGATCAAACTAAGAGGTATTGACCTCTCCTAAAATGATTGATCTTTTAAAGGGAGATGGAGGTTTCTTAAGCAATCCCTTTTTCTGATTTCCAAGATCACACAAAGGTGTGAGGAAAGAGAATACTCCAAGATTGGAAAAATAGTCTCATAGTCCCTTTTTAATGTGTTGATTTGTAAGAGTAAAGTTTTAGTTTTAAAATACAAATGATAGACTAAGACATCCATGTGGCAACAAAGAAAGAGAAATATGGAATGGTTCTTTTTACCCATTTAGATGTCTATGTGTAGCTAAGTACCTATGAAAGAAAGAACCCAAAAACTACTTTTTGTGGATGTTACAAAGTGCAGAAAATAAACCTACTACTACTTGGTGAAACTGGCTTCAAAATCCCTTACAATCAAGTGAAAAATAACTTTTGCATGGATTTTTCTCAGCAGTCGCATAGAGGGTGAAGTCTACATGATTAGACAAAGTGGTCAGTGCACAATTCCATGCATACTGTGTAGTTTATCACCCTATGTAGCATCCCCAACCACCTGATGTGCTATGCCACTTAAAATTTCAAACTATGATACTGATTTAATTCATAAAAATACTCCACAAATGCATAGATTCATACAAAATAATAACATAAATATACATGCATATTAAAAAGGAAAAACCCATGAAAATAATTACATAAATATTAACAAAAAACATGAATTAACAAACAATTGACACTAATATTTGATAAAAATAACACCAACTGCATGAAAACCTTATACATTCCTCCCATCCTTAGACCACACTACTCAAAACTCTCAGTAGTGGGTCACTCTCGAGTAGGGGCTTAAACACCACCTAGGAAAGGGAATCCTATCCTAGGATAATGTCTCCTAGAGAGCATAAAGCTCAGACTCAGGTTCCAACTCAATATAACTTCTTATAGTCCCTCATTCTCCACATGCCTGTACCACCCCAAGAAGTGTGCCCATTCTCTGCTCAACATTCTTTCGGCTACCCCACTTCCCTTTTGGGGATTCAACAATAGGCTAGAAAAGAAGTCACATAGCTCTGTGGATGCAACTTGGCACCTTGGGAATTAATTCCCAACAATTCTCTCACTTGTACAGAATGCTCACAGGCCTAACAAATCGTTTCTTCAATAGTCCAAGGGCCTGAAAAACTGCCTCTTCCACTCCAAATTTTTCCCAGGTATAAGTACATGTACAAGTATTGTAACAACATGGTACAAATGGTAGCTAAGTGAGTGAAATAGTGAAGATAGAAAACATAGGAAAATGAACTAATTCCAATTTATATGTATGCATGTTCCCAACTTCACACTTGTCATGTTGGGAACTACCTTGGGCCCACTTAATTCCCACTTGTCCCCATCCTTATAAATTAGGATAAAATAAATATCCATACTTTATACTTTAAGGAATATTAATATAATATTCCTTTTCACTTAAGCCCCCCTAGATTAGCCCCTTTTCCTAAAATTTTATGCCCCCTTTCCCTATATAGTGGAGTTTATCCCCGCCCCTACTCTTTTATATGCTTGGTCTATAGAAGTGATGTGTTTTCATTAATATTTTCATGTGATTACATATTATAATGATGGCTCACTGGCCATTTTAACATCTTTCTCTACTATCTAATAACCAAACAGGCACTAAGGCCTCTAAATACTTATACAAAAAGGCACTCTAGACCCACAATGTTCTGGATCACCAGCCTATCTGTTCTTTTACATTTATATGTACAATTCGGGTTTTTCCTAGGGGTATTACATTCCCCTCCCACTTATTTATGCATTGTCCTTAATGAAGTATATACACATATACCATAAAAAATTCAAAAGTATTCAGAAATATGTGGGTATTCTTCATGCATACCATCCTCGTGCTCCCAAGTTGCATCCTCAGGACTGTACCAGGTCCATTGGATTTTTACCAGTCCTATTGCTCGATTATGGAGAAACTTGACTTCTAGATCCAATATTCATATTGACTAAACTCGTAAGTCTCCTTCTTTCTCCACTTGAATCACATTACAATTAATTACATTATTAGCATCAGATACATACTTTTTAAGTAATGAAACATGTAATACATTATGAATGCAAATTGATGTAGGTAAGGCAAGCATGTATGCTACATGACCAATTCTCTCCAGGATTTCAAACGACCCACAATAACGAGCTGCCAACTTTGAACATTTTCCCAACTTCAAGAAACTTCTTTTGGATTTTACTTTCAAGAACACATGGCCCCCCACTTTGAACTCTCTATGAGTTATTCCCTTATCAACATAATTTTTTTTTTATGTCTCGGGGAGCCTTTAAATTCTGTTTTATTTTCATCATATGCTCTTCCATTTCCCCAAGTAAGTCTGTTCCAACCACTTCTCTGTCTATTGGGTTGTCCCATATCACTGGTGTGTTGCACTTTCTTCCATAAAGTGCCTCAAATGGGATCATCATTAGATATGCTCGATACCCATTTTTATGAGAAAACTCCATGAAATGAAAGTAATCCTCCCATTTAGATTGTTTATACATCACATACATCCTCAACATATATTCAATCACTTGATTCACCCTCTCTATTTTCCCATATGACTGTAGATGATAGGTTGTGCTAAAGTTCATATTGGTCCCAAATCCTTTGAATAATCCTTTCCAAAAATTTGATGTAAATTTTGGATCTCTATCAGATGCAATTATCTTAGGCATACCATGCATCCTATCAATTTATCTCATATAAATATCAACAATGTTGGTTTCCTTATGAGTGAGATTTACTGGAATAAAGTGGGCAGCTTTAGTAAGGTTATCCTCCACCACCATGATGGAATCATGTTGCTTGGTTTTTCTGGGCATCTTTGTGATGAAATCCATTGTTACAACTTCCCATTTCCACTCAAGAATGGGTAATGGTTGTAGTAGACCAACTAGGTGTCTGTGCTCAACCTTGCCCTTTTAGCATTTCAAACACTTGGCAATAAAATGAGCAACCTATTTCTTCATACATGGTCAATAATATTGGCTCTTGACAACTGCAATAGTTTTCTGGTAACCAGGGTTCCCAGAATAAGGAACATTATACATTTCTTTTAAAATCAGATTTTTCAATTCTTGAGAATTTGGAACATAATATTTTCCCCCGTACATGAGAATTTCATCCTTTTCCATCTTATATTCTTCACTTTTCTACTACAAATTACCTTGCTCAAAATTTTCCTTTACCTCCATGTATTTCTAATCCGATTTCGTAGCCTTTAAAATTTTGTCTTTCAAATATTATTTGTACATGATAATGGTTGTAGTATGCATCTCATGCACTGTCCTGCTGAGTGCATCAAGAACCTTGTTATATTTACCTTTGATATGATTTATATCAAATTCATATTAGTTGAGGAATTCCAACCATCTTTTTTTCCTGGCATTTAGGATTGGTTGTCCAAATAAATATTTCAGACCACTATGGTTTGTCCTCAATTCAAATATTTTCCCCATGAGGTATTGCCTCCACATATTCAAGGCATGCACTATGGCTGCCAATTCTAAATGATGAGTAGCAGATTGCCTTTTATGATCCTTTAATTTCCTTTATTCATAGCATATCACATTCCCATTCTGTCTAAGAAATCCACCAATTCCTTCTTTACATGAATCAATGCATACAATAAAATCTTCATTTGGATCAACAATCTTTAATATTGTAGCACTTGTTAGTAAATTCTTCAAATGTTGGAAACTTCTTTCACAATACGATGTCCTCTCAAACTTCACACCCTTCTTTTGCAAGGAAGTGATTGGGTGTCCAATATTTGATAATCCCTCAATGAATCATCGGTAGTAACCTGCAAGTCCCATGAATTTTCTCACCTTAGAGACATTCCTTGGTGTTTTCCATCCCTCAATGGACTTTATATTTTTTGGTTCCACTTCTGTTCCTTCCTCTGAAATGATATGGACCAAATAATGAATTTTCTTATGGTAGAATGATCACTTGCTCAATTTTGCATACAACTGATTATCCCTCATTACCTGTGATACCATACTCAGGTGTTTCTCATGATCTTCCTCAGACTTATAATATATAAGAATTTCATCGAGGAATACAATGAAAAACTTATCTAATTAATCCCTAAAAATACAGTTCATTAAACACATGAAGACAAATGGTGCATTTGATAACCCAAATGGAACCATTGTGAACTCATAATGACCATACCTTGTTCTGAAGGTAGTCTTGTTTATGCGTTCTTATTTCATTCTTACCTGATGATAGCCTGATCTAAGATCAATCTTGGAGGATATCTTAGCATCTTTCATCTGATAAAAGAGGCCAGATCTATCATTAGAAAATTATACTTTTTCTTCACAGATACCTTGTTCAACTTCCCTAAGTCAATGCAAAGTCTCAATGTTCCATACTTTTTCTTCACAAATAATACTCGACCACCCTAGGGTAACACACTTGGGCATATATACCCTTTCTTCAAAATCTATTCAAGTTGAATTTCCAATTCATTTAGTTCTAGTGTGTTCATCCTGTAAGGGGTATTGGCTATTGGGGTTTCTCTAGGCATCATATTAATCGAGAAATCAATATCTCTCTTGGGTGGAAATCCCATTATTTATTTAAATACATATTCAAAATTATTTAGGACTACATAATATTCAATACTTGGCACCTTATCTTTAGGTGTCTCTTCCATCTATGATGTAAATATTTGACACCTTTTCCTAAAATGTTTCTTCAGTTGCAAGGATGAAGCTTCTATGATGGTTACTTCTCTGGGAATTCCCTGGATTGTCCTCAAGTTCCCTTCCTCATAAAATAAACTAAATTCCTTATTATAACAATCTAGGATAGCATGATGCTTGTACTAATCCATACCAATGAGAAAATCATATGAGCCCAAAGGTATGATATTCAAATATGCTCTTGTGCCCAGTCCATTAATTCCCATTGGACATGTCTTAACCATATCATTAATTTTCCTTTTAGCTCTTGTAGCTAGATTCACTAACCAAGGTTTTCCAAGCTTGCTTCTTGGAAATTGAAATCTTTAGACCATCTTAGGATCTAGATAACTATGAATAGCTCCTGAATCAATTAAAATATAAATGGGTTGGTTATTGATCTTACCTTGCACTTTATTCATATGAGACTAGAAGTCAAATTACTTGTTATCCAGAGCTGCATAGATCCTAGGTACATTTCTACCCATGTCCTCCATTGTACCAGCCTACTGAATATTATGAATGGTCCTCACTTTTTCATCTCTATGAGGACAATCCCAGTACATGTGATATTTCCCACAACCCTAAAATTGAATGGGTGGTTTCCTTGGTATTTTCCCCATTATCTATGTCATTTTGGTTTCTTTAGAGGCTCTTTGTCCCTGATAATTATTTCTAAAGATTGGTGGCTTTGTCCCCTTCTTCCTCTGGTCCATATTAATTTTATTTTTGTCTTCCCATGCTGTTTGGAAAGTTGGTCTTCCTTTATGTTGATAATAAAGGAATATATCCCTCCTTATGGTTTCCTCTAGTGTCTTAGGATCATCATAATGTATCTTATCACTAATAAATGATGGAATTCCACTCAGGTAACTATGAATCTTATCGTGTTCATCCTTGATGAAAGAAACATGTTTCAACAACTCTAAAAACCTCCTTTCATACTCATATATGTTCATACTTCCAAGCTTGATTTCAAATAACTCCATTTTCTTATCATAGTATCGTTTGGTTAAGTATTTCTTTTGAAAATACCTTTTAAATTTCCTCCAAGTAACCTTCTTTTCATCAATGTGTTGTACTTGCACAAACTAGTCCCACCACATTAATGTTTTTCCTTTGAGTTGATAGACAACGATTATTCCTTCTGTTTGTGAAGAGTAGTTATGTAACTGGAAGTAATTCCTCATTCTTAGCAGCTAGGTATTTTCATCCTCATCCTTATTGTGTTCACCATCAAATGTAGGAGGCTTTATCTTATTCATCTCTCCCTATATCTGTAACGACCCTGCTTAAATAGATGTATAGGATTATTAATTATAATTAATTTAATAATCTAACTGTCCTAAAAAGTTAGCTAAACAATAATTATTTCTTAAATAATATTAACTAATTAATTATTATTAATTACTTGTTCATGTCTTTCAAAGATTAATTAATTATTAATTCACTCATTAATTAATGGAGTAAAGAATAAAAGGGGTTAATAAGTTTAATTTGTTAAAGAATTACGTATTCAGGAATGGATAGGACATTAAATATAAGGATAAGATATTAATAAGGGACAAGATAAGATAATAAATACGAAAGGATAAGATAATAAATAAATGGATAAGGAAAGTAATAAAAGGGGGAGAGTCGGTGAAGGGGGAATATGATGGGGGAGAGCCTTACGGTGGAAGGCATTTTCTTTTGGAAGAGGATTTTTATTTTGGGGGGAGGAAGCATTTTGGAGGGGGACAAGAGTACTGGTTTCTTGTCTTGGCTTTTCTGGTTCTGTGGGAGATTTCTGTAGTCTGTGAGTATCATTGCAGGGGGCACCAGGTTGCTAAGGGTTTGCTAGAGCTAGGGAGCTAGACAGGCTGCTCCTAGCTAGCTAGGAGGATAGTCAGTTTGGGTAGAGTTGGTCAGCGCATCAAGCAGCAGCAAAGCAACAGGATGGACAACCGGGTCAATGGACAACAGGCTGGACAACCGGGTCAATGGAGAAATTAGCACCAGGAAGAGGTAAATTTGTATTATTCTGTTAAGTAATTCTTATTTTTTTATGAAATTGTTGTTCATTATTTAATTTAACATGCTTATATACTGAATTAAAATAAATTATTGAGTTTTCTGCGTAGAAGTAGAAGTTTACTGTTTCAATTTATGGATTTAAATAGAATTTAGTTATTAGAGGTCTCTACATAATGGTATCAGAGCTATAGTTCACAGTCTGGAGCCAAGGGCCTACCCACCTACTTAGAATCGACCCAGAAATAAACCAGAAAACCTTAGAAACTGTTGTAAGATTGATGGAGGCCTGTTCACCTTCAGACCTGTAAGAAGCCTCGCCTGTAAAAGCTTCAAACCTGTAAGAAGCCTCACCTGTACATAGTGATATATATTTTTATATATAATGAATAGTTAAAAAAAATATATATAAACGTCAACACTGTACACAGTAAACCTCAAATTTACTTTTAAATTTTTTTCCCATCACTTTTTACATAATAAGTTTTTTTTTTTTCAAAGATTCAAGTACAGTCATGATTTATAAATTATTTTATGTTATAAATTTTAATTGAACTTTGTAAATATCACAAGTGATTAGAATTGTAAAGATAAGATGAAGATGTAGGTGTATAATAAATATAATACATAGACTTATTAAACATAGCTAGAATCCCAACAAGCAAATAAATATCTAACATTTCAATACCAGAATTAACGAAAAGTGACCACTAAAACCCTGCTTGGATGGAACTACAACCACCTATTGTAACTCCTCGGCGATTCCCTAGATTCTCTTGCTAGCCAAGAGAGAACAGATTCAATAGTTCCTGCCTGCAATCATAAAAAAAAAAATTATGTGAAAGCAATCATAGCGACCTACAATGTGAAAATAGGCAAAGGGAATCAATTCAATGAGTACTGGAGGATATCATGGTGAAGGTCCATTTCTTTTGCAGAGAAATCAGGGAGCTCATGCCAGATGCCCAACATACAGGAGCTGTTGTGGCCAGGGCCGATTAGAAAATAGAATACCAAGGAGCGCTTGCTTCTTGACTAGTGCAACCTTTATAGTGGTTTATTAAATTTAGATTATCAAGGTTCAGAAATTTTCCAAAAATGGAAATATCTTTATAAAAAAAAACAATTAATGGCCCTAATGGAAAATGAAAATTTGGGAAGGAGTTGAATCAATAGTTGTTGTAAAAAAAAAAAAATAGAAAATGATCATATTCTTTCAAAAGGAAGAAGTCCAAGGGACGCCTTGGCTATCGCAATGGCTGTAGCTTTTTTTTCCACACCAAACGCAGCCCGAAAACCTACTACAACATAAAATTCAGATGCGCTACCATTGCGCCACGGATCCCTGGAAATATCATACAACACACAAGCCAGTGCGAAGTCCAAAACAATATACAAACCATCACTAGCATAATGCACACCATTACACCATAAAATATCTCCCCCTCTACGTTCTCTCCCTACCATTCTTCACAAGAAGCAGCAACACCACAACCAACAGCTGGAGAATGGAAATTCAGGCACCCAATTTGCTAGTTCGATTATAAATTGGGTGACGAGGAGGATACGTCTCAAATGCATTGTGGGTACATCTACCATACAATTTGCATTTCCACATGGCTACGATACAGGAATACATGTCCAGTCTGTCGCAAATCCCACATGCCCAACCGTAATGACCGACCATAAATTGCGCCCAATCTGTCAGTGATAATTCTGAAGAAGTAAAGGAAAAGTGCCAAGGCAAGGGAAAACGTGTACAGACACATGGGCCACTACATGACTGAGCTAAGGGATGACTGAGGAGTCGCATTCGACAGCGACAGAACATCATACAGAGTAGAAGGGGCACCCTTCGAGTTCAAGTTTAGCTACACCGAGACCCCTAAGGTGAAGCCTCTGGCCCTCAGAGAGCCTCCCTTTGTTCCCTTTGACCTACCCACAATAAACAAGCCATGAAGGATGAGCCCACGAGGGGGCATCGCTATGCTCAATGCAACACAAATCCCAGCGCCAAGCCACGGAAAACAAAAAAAAACAATGCATCCCAGCCCAACACAAGCACAAACCAAGACATAAACCCCACCGTACCTACGCAGAAGAGCGCCAAGATACATAGAGGAGCCAAGATCAGCATGAGAAATTGCCAGGTCTTCTTGACATCTGGACTCCTGTAGAAATCGCGTATCTGAAGTCGAAAAAAAAAAAAAAACAGTGAAAGAAATGCAAGCCATCCACTGCCAAGAACGACATGACAAATACATTTAAAAGGGCATTGTCATCCATGACAGAAAAATATGACCAACCTAATGAAAACATGTGGCCCCTTACTGGGTCGATGAAGAATAATAGCCATGGTAATAACGATGCTCAAGAGATGCCATAAATTTGGCAGCCGCGAATCGTAGATAATCATTGGCAAACTCAATGGAAGTGCCCATAGAAATGGCAATCCCATAGATTAGCCAAAGGATGAAAAAAATAAAAATATAAGAGAGAAAATAAAAAAAACAAGGAATAAGGTCCTAAATCGTGTGGATCCATAATAGGACGGGAGTAAATCCACGCTCTTTCATAAGGAAAACTGGACGAAGTGTAGTTGGAGACCAGGATAGATCAGAAAATGAGGAAAACACAACTGAATTGAATGATGATAGCTCACCAGATTGGGTCTCATTCTGGAAACCAAACACCCAGACCACAAGGAGGAGAAGCCATGAGAGAAGGCCATGGTGGTCGACCGGGTAACCAGAGACCTCGCAAGAAGAGATGAA
This sequence comes from Picea mariana, assembly GCA_032191745.1. NCBI lineage: Eukaryota > Viridiplantae > Streptophyta > Pinopsida > Pinales > Pinaceae > Picea > Picea mariana. Next base: position 103,335 of record JASDQU010010106.1, on the reverse strand, counting down.
GAGTAAAAGAGGAATTAGGGTTACAACGAAAAAGGTTAGGGTTAAGATGGGGGGGGGGGCACTGGAGGAAACAAGGCGGGCACGTGGAATCCATGCGTGTCCGCACTTGTTTTTAAATTATTTTGAATTTCTTCTATTATTTATTAAAAAAAAAATCTTTTATAAATTGTGTGCATGTTCGTTTAATTTTTTATTATTATTTTAGTGTAAAGATAATTAACTTTAAATTAATTTAAAGATAATTTAGGTTAATTTAATTTAATTAAATTAATTTAAAGTTAATTAAGTGGTTAAACTAAATTATAATTTATGTTAATTTAGGGTAAATTAATTTAAAGTTAATTTATGATAATTTAGTATAAAGTAAATTTAAAAAAAATAAAAAATTTTGTAACTTTAAAATTATTAGTGTAGCTAATTATCAAATTAAAATTTTAATTAAATTAATGGTGTATTTAGAGTAAAGTTAAAATACATTAAAAGGTTAATTAAAATTTTAGAGGGTCCATGGGTTTTGAACCCAAGACCACCCACCAAGCGATGCACCTTAAGAAGAGCAATAACATCAACGTGCCACACATATCACTTTTACAAATAAATTCGCATATAAATAGTTTAATTATCAATAATAGCGAAGTACTAGATTGAAGAATAATCTTCGATTATCCAAGCGTCAGGCTCATGAGTCCTTACACACAATTCATCAAGCCAATCGTTGAGCCCTTTCATTCCATTCCACCAGTCTTCAGTAGCAGAAGCAGTGGAAAATGCGTGTTACACAGGGGAACACATGAACTTGAATGGAGGTATGCAGTCAACCTTTCCGCATCGTCCTGGAATCATCGGGAAGGCCCCTAGGACATTTCCCGGGGGAGGGGACTCAAGGCCACCGCCATATGGTAACAGAGTCACGCCAAGGACAATAGCCGCAGGGATTTCAATGGAAGCAAGTGCAGCATCTCGTTCATCACCAAGAACTCAGACAGGTCCACGACCATCTCAAGGAACAACTAGTAAGGGCAGAGGTTCCAGGGGAAGGAACTCATTTCAGAGATAGTCACATAACAGTGCACAGGTTCAATCTCATGTTATCTTTTGGGGGTGCGGAGGACCCCATTACCAGCGTGACTGCCCAGAGTTACCATCAGGGTTTGTGCATAGATAAGGAAAGGCACCGATGGGGAGATCAAGTAGCACCCATTAGATTTACGCAACGGTTAATAACCGCCAGGCCGAACATCAAACCGCGGTGGTGGAGTCAACAGGTACGCTAAATCATACCAAGGTTAATACTTTATTTGATTCTGGTGCTACAGATAGTTTCATTTCTCCATCTGCATTAGAAAAGAGTTAGTTGGTAGCCTACGAGCATGATGACTTTAAACAAGTCGAGATGGCTTCGGGGGAAAAACAAGCGGTAGGACCTAGTGTTGATAATGGTATAGTAGACCTAGGAGTGTGTACTACTAGGTTGAAGGTATGCGTCACTCCTCTTGGGGCGTATGACCTAATCACTGGAAGGGATTGGTTAGCAACTCACCAAGCCATGGTAGATTGTTTTGCATAAGAGGGTGCTTTGTGTCGACGACGGAGGAAGGCTAGTAGAGATCCAAGGGGTACGGAGAAAAGTGTCATTACGCTTTATATCAACTATGAAGGTTAAGCGATGCTTGAGACAAGGTTGTCGATTATATGTAGTGGAAGCGGTGAATGAAAGGAAGGGACCCTCAGTGGATCAGTACCCGGTATTGTCAAAATTTAAGCATGTTTTTCTGAATGAGTTACCAGAGTTACCTCCTGAGAGGGAGCTTGATTTTACTATTGAGCTAAAACGTAGTGCATAACCAATCTCCAAGACTCCATATTGGATGACAGCATCGGAACTTTGTGAATTGCAAATGCAGTTGAAAGAGTTATTGGACGTAGGGCTAATAAGGCCCAGTGTCTCACCTCGGGGCGCACCAGTAATTTTTGTAAAGAAAAAGGATGGATCCTTACGACTGTGTATAGACTATAGGGACTTGAACCGTGCTACAGTGAAAAATAGGTACCCAATGCCGCGAATAGATGACCTTTTTGATTAGATGAAAGGAGTAGCGGTATTCTCAAAGATTGATTTGCGATCAGGGTATCATCAGTTGAGGATTAATGAAGGTGATATCCCAAAAACTGCCTTTCGAACTCGGTTTGGACATTATGAATTTGTCATAGTACCTTTTGGATTGACCAATGCGCCAACAGTATTCATGAGCCTCATGAACGGCTTATTCCGGAAGTACTTGGACCATTTTGTACAAGTCTTTCTAGATGACATCCTCATCTATTACAAGAATGAAAGAGAACATGAGGAACACTTGCGAGTAGTGTTGTCCTACCTTAGAGAGAACAAATTGTATGGGAAGCTGCCAAAGTGTTTCTTCTTCCAGAAAGAGATTCACTATTTAGGTCATATCATTTCCGGCGAAGGAATCTCTGTGGACCCAAAAAAAATAAAGGCCATTATGGAGTGGCTAGTGCCAAAAAATGCCCATGAGGTGAGAAGCTTCATGGGACTAGCAGGTTATTACCAGAGATTTGTGGAAGGATTCTCAAAAATAGCGAAACCCATCACCACTTTGCAATGCAAGGGGTGTCAGGTATGAATGGATAGAAGAATGTGATAGTGCATTCATTGAGATTAAGAGGTTACTAACCAGTGTGCCAATTCTATGAGTGCTGGATATGGAAAAGGACTTCACAGTCTGCACGTATGCCTCGAAGCAAGGGTTGGGGTCCGTGCTAATGCAGGATGGAGGAGTGATAGCTTATGCATCAAGGAAGTTGAAGAAACATGAAGAGCTATACGCGACTCATGATTTAGAGTTGGCAGTTGTAATGCTAGCTCTGAAAATTTGGAGGCACTATCTTGTGGGGTGAAACTTTGAGCTCAAAATG
>JASDQU010010106.1:86296-97685 GCA_032191745.1 Picea mariana | reverse complement strand
AGGATAAGATCTATGATCAACTTTTAATCCTTCTAATAATTTGATCATAGCTTCAACATGCAACACTGATCAAGATAATTTCATAAAAAATAGATGCATATTAGAATAATCACACCTGGGTTGCAGCATTCCTTTGAATGTGTTGGATCTTGAGATCCTTCTAGATCTATGGTAAGAGATCCCTTATCCTACAAATACTCTTTAGGGTTTAACCATTAAACATATGTAAGTACATACCTTTGATAACATTTTCAGGTAGTGGCTCCATTTGGTAGCAGCAGTAATCATTGCCAACTCTTGAGAAAATTTCAAGGGTGATTGCAACTGGTTCTACGGGTGCAATTGCAACTGGTACTGAAACTGCAACTGCAACTGCAACTTAGGGTTTTATGAGGAAACCCTAATTTTCCAAAATTTTAATTTTGACATTATGATCCAGGGGATAGATGCGTTGGGCTGAGGCGAGTTAGCTGGTGTAGTCAGAATTTCAAAAATCCAACTTTTACCCCCTCAAACTTGATCTGCGGATTTTTGGACTGGTGCTTCTAGTTTTCTGGTACTTCTGGTACTTCTGGTACTTCTGGTACTCTGGTTTTCTGGTACATTGTGAAACTAGGGTTTCACTTTCTGGGATATCTAGCCACTGAAAAGGTGCGCTCAAGGTGCCAAAATGATCCTTGGGGTAGGGTGCAACTTTCTAGGTGGTTTTGGAGCTGAAAAGCTTCACTTTTGAAAAACCCTAATTTGTAGGTACTGCAACAATGACATTTTTCTCTTGCGAAATATGCTTCCTTTAGGTTGGCTCTGATACCATGTTAATGTTTATGCCATTATTATAGTTATTTGCATTTCAATAGATAAGAGAAACATAAGAACAAGATCATTGAGAAATACACATTCACAAGAGACACAACATTTATCCTGGGAAACCCTCTAGGGGAAGAAAACCCAACAAAAACTTCCTTATCATAGATTTCCAATACAATTTCAAGAGATAACTCAAACCAATACAGATAGTCCTCTCCAAAAGATGCACCACTCTTCTCCCTCTCTCCAAATGGTAAGTTGTATCTTGCCTCTTAGAAAATGAATAAGTGATTTGTGTTCAAATGAGGCGCTAGCCTCCTTTATTTATACAAGTTCTGGCATGTGTGAAGTGTCTCTTCGCTGGCAGGGCCGACTTCTTAATTTGGGTGGTTAAACCCACCTTTATTATATTTCTGGGTCTTCTTATTAATTGCTGGGGCTAACTTCTTATTCTGCCTATTATAATTGTCTGTTGACCAATCCGCAAAAGGGGATTTGGTCCTAATACAAATACCGACATGATTAATCCACAATGGGCATTAATCCTATAAATAATATATCAATAATAATAATAATAATACTCTTTGCAGTTACATTATTTCAACGCTAAGCTCCACCCAAGGCAAGGAATCCTAGTCTAGGCTGAGGTTACAGGGAAAATTGCACAGAATAACTAGAAGGATTCTTCCTAGGATGCCTTCTTACGCCCACTACTCATGAGATCTCATTCCACACATTCCTGTTCTGCCCGGGAGTATACACCTTCACAAGAAAAGTCCATAAGTGCTTCACCTCCCTCTCCGGGTCTCATCAACAGGTTGGATCAGGAAGTCTTAGAGCTCCGTAGCTAGTGCTGGACTCTCTTTGGAAGAATACTACTTCCCAACAAAGTCCTTCACTTGGAAATAGCTTTTCATAGGCCTAATAGACCGCCTCTTCAACTAAAGGCCTTAAAACCTAGTTCTTCAGCCCCTTCCGACTCAATTCCTGCATGGTGAGGATAACCACAACACAACCCCACTCAGGAAAACAAAAAACAACAACCTATAGACAGATCGGGTATGGATTCAGCTCTGCAATGGTGGATAGACTGGGTTCTGGAACTCACAAGTTGACTTTCCCCTTGTGACCAGTTCTGTCAACGGTGCATAGGTATGTCAAAGGCAGACACAGACCAATAATGGAATCATACAGATCATGTTTTGGTCTTCAAGAAGACGTATTGGTTTTCTGTTTCTCAGAGCTACGTGAGGGTATCCGAAATTAGATGCAAAGGATGATCGAATGAGGAGTGACCCCCTCCATGACTGACTTTTGTAGTTTTTTTTAACTGCATGTGCCTAGGTCGACACATGTCACCCATGAAGCTGCATGCACTCCATCAGTATGTGTTCCTCTGCAGGAACTTAGGAAACAACATATATTTCACATGGCTTTTGGAATAATATTAAAATATTATTCCCAAGGACCTAAGACCCTAGGATCAACACTTAGCCTCTCTTTCCAACCTTCCAGCCCCCAATCCCTTACCCAATCTGTGAAAGCTTAGTCCCTGATCACTCATTCATCATGGTCAGTCTGCACGCAACGATGTTTATATTTTTATTAATGTTCTGCATGATTACATATACAAAAGTAGGATCTCAGCCTTAACACTTAGGCTCTCTTGACTAATAACACATAAGCCCACCAGCTTATATAAACTTGGCTCACCAACCTATAAAACATAATTATAATTCATAATGCAAGCTCTATACTTCATAGACATGATTTATAACAGGGCTCGGCCTCGGGGAAATTACATTAGCCGTCATATCAGTTGTGGGGAGAAACCTGGACCATTAGATCAACGTCGAGGGAAGCAGAGGAGAAGCACTGGGAAGGAACAGATCTCGACCACCTGATCTGAGCACAGAGGGATGATATTCATTTGACCTAAGGTAAAGTGCAATAGTTTTAACCTTTTTGTGCATAGGAGGTTTGACTGGACAAAGTACCAAAGTCCTGAAGTGAATTGGGACTGATCATTGCCAAGAGGGATAGATGGTGCAAGATACATAACTCCTGACAGAGATTTTGTGGTCAAGGATAGAGCGGAATCATCGAAGACCAAAGTAGGTCCTGTTTGTTGATCACCAAGAGGGGTACGTGTCAATAGATCGGAGTCCTCGGGTGATTTCACTTCAGAATAAACGAGTGTGTAGAAGCTTGAAACTTCCTAAGCCTGAAGAACCGAAGTAATTCTGAACCATCCGATTCAAGGGGGACATGCGATAGAAGTCTGCATACTTCGAGGAAAAGTAAAGTTTGAGAATTAAAATGTTTGAAGCTCGAAGACCCTAAGAGAATCTAGATTGTCAGATCCAAAGGGCACGTGGCGACAGATCATGAACTCTGGGTGAAAACACTCTGAGAGAACATGAAGGAGAAGAGTTTTAAATCTCCAAACCCCGAACCGTCAAAGAGGCCGAGAGACTTCGATTTGAGGTGGATGCGTGGCACCTGTTCTAGAACTTCGGGTACATAATACTTCGAAGGAAAGTAGAGGGTGAAAGTGACAAAGTCTTGAAGTAGAATCTCGACCATTGATAGAGAGGGGAGTTGAGGGTCATTGATCTTGTCTTGATTGAAAAGTTTAGAAGTCCTGAAGAGGACCAAGACTGTTGATTTGGAGAGGACGCATGGAAAATGATCTGCCACTCCGAGAGAAATCACTTTGGAAGAAAGAGAAGGTAATAAACAAATAACTCTGGAAGGCCAGAGAGCTAGAGTTCATCTGAATCGTCTATTTGCAAGGGACAGGTTTCAGTAGATATTCCACTCTGGGAGATAGCCACTACAGAGAAAACAAGGTTTGAGATTTGAAAACTCCGAACACCGAAGTCCCGAAGAAAATCACATCCGTTGATTTAAAAAGGGGGTAGACCTAAGCCGTCAGTTTAGAAGTACCATCAATATCATGAGATCAAAGGTCATGTTGAATTGTAGGGATAGAAAGTTCTTAGACTTTAAAGGTTAGAGGGAAGGCCACAATCGGAACCACGGTATTGAAAAAGAGACATGTGGTGGCTCATGGTGAATTGCGGGGAGAAAAGTGGTTGGAATCAAACCACCCTTTTTTGTGCTCGCAATCATGTGACTGGCTTTTGAGCATAACTCATGGTCATATATGATGGTCATCAAAGAAAAGTAAAAAGGGTGTAAGTCCCCTGACTTTCCGAATTAGAGACCATGGAGAGAGAGGATTTGTTCCGATAAGGAGAACAAAATTTTTACACCCCACCATGGATGTGTTACAGATCCCCTATTCCACCTTGGTAGGGCTCTTGAGTCCCCCAAAAATATAGCTTAACTCTTCTTTCTAACAATGGTGAAGAACATCTTGGTCAAGCTTCTCAATAGGGGAGAATATTACCAAATGTTGTGATTGCTCAATAGGTTCTCAAGATAATTAATGGGTTCTCTAAGATAAAATGGGTAGCATAACAATACAATGAATTCCTTTCTTTTTATCATACAATGGCTATTTATTTACAAGGCCATAGAAATATATTTCATAACATGTTCCAAGTGTAAATGGGAGGCCTTTAGAGGTACATACCATCCTTTTAGCCATCCCAAGATGAAATTTTGGGTTGATCTTGGGGTATTTCCCTAATTCACTTTAGCCTAAAAATGGTTGAGGCCCAAACAAATTCATAAATGTGACGTTTCCATGTCCACCTGAGTTGAATCAACGATAGTTTCATGGGCTATGCAGAGTGTGTATTCAATGCTTTCCTTATCATCGTGGATATGCGTGCACTAAATTTGGTTCAAACATGCATAAATTTATGGCTTTTTTTATATAGTTTTTTCGTCTTGATGAAGTAGGTTCTGTAAATGATAGAATTATGTTGTGTTTGTGCTGATATTTTCTTTGATGATAGTCTATATTTATTTTGAGAAATTTTTTGATGATAATAGATGCCCCCTGATGTGTGGGGTTAGGATCATACATATAGCCAAAATACATCATTGCTTATTTTGTGAATAAGAGAGTTATAGCTTCTATCTGAGGAAGCTTGTAGGAGAAATATTGTGGAGAAAAATGGGATCCTTTGGGGAACCAAGTATTCTTCAAAAACTGAAATATACATCTGGGTATAAACAAGGTGGGCATGACCGATGCTCGTGTCATGAAACCGTAAATTAAATGATGGAAATTGAATATTGTTGATGAATTAGATGTTTGTATCTCCCTTGAGGAAATAAAAAAATGACAGATGATGGTTTTGATTACTGAATGGGATTTGAATTGAAGAATGAAAAACTTAGAGGCATTGATGGACTAGAAAATTTAGAGGTCTTCATTGATTACTAAAAGTTGCAAATAGTAAGACCCATCGTAACATGAAAATTTGTTGGATTCACATGTTACGGGGTTCAACAACATTAGAAAGCAATGAAGAATATTTTTGTGTCATCTAAGGCTACTCATTGATAAGGGAGTGAGAGCCAAGGTACTTCCACCTTTCTGGAAACTAGTGTTGACGTTGATAGGAAAGGGGCACAACTGCAAGAAGAAACGGGTTTCATGGTATCGATTTGATCAACCAGGTATCAAGGATTGAATGGAGGATATGATATATGTAATGGTGACTTGAACGCATTTAAATATGTATTGGACTCTAGAACTACTATTGGTTGGGGAAAATTGAATGAGTGCAGAAACTGTAAAACATGATCTGGTGTCAAGAGGACGACCAAATATCGAGTAAAATGTGTTGAATGGGTGAGACTGCAAAGGAATAAAGGATAGGTAAAAAAATTCATGGATTTTAAAAAATGGTGATGAAATTGTTATACCCCAACCAAGGGAAACATGGGTTATTGTGTGCCAAGGAAAAAGATGTTGTCGATTGTGATGACAAAAATCTACTCTACTTGCTGGAATTTGAAATATGCTTTATACAATTACCAAAGGAATAAAAAATAATTGGTTTGAAAGTAGTGGATGATGGATTGGCATCCTTGGGGAAAAAATAGCATAATGTGACTAATCAAGGGTGGGGGCCTGTTAAAATCATTTCATGTTTCCTAGCTCTCCTTCCACATTCTATCTTCCCAAATTATTTTTTTCATTTCTTTTCCCTCTTATACACCTCCCCTTATTTCCATTTTTCTTTTATTCTTTATTCTCTCCCTTTCTGGTTACTATACTTAGTCATATTTCAGTGATTGGCCAATTCATGGGTTGGCAAACCTTCAACTCCATCCACTTGATCATGTCATAAGTTTTCTACTACACTTAGAAATTTTTCAATTATGCGGGTTCACGGATTCAAGCCCTCATCCTCCTAGTTATGTGACTTTCACTTTTCACCCCAGGTTCCGTGATGTAAATTTTGACCATCATCTTTGTCGTGGGTGTCAAGATTCAAAGTAATTTATTCCTTTTTCATACAAGTCTGACCGATCTCCTTACCACTCTTAGTATATTTTTTATCATCCATAACTGGGTTGGTGGGTTAATGAAAATATTCATATTCAAACTCTCTCTCGTTCGTCCCCACCATTTTGTTACATTTCCAAATACGCATTAAGTGTTGTTTAATGATAGAAACTGTTGTGCAGGCTCCTAAAAGATCATCATTAATGGAAAAAGGCTAGAGGAATTAATCATTAAATTTCATTAAATATTCATTTTCCAAGGGATTAAATTATCATTATCTCTTCGAAAAGATTTATTTGAGGTTATTATCTAGCTGAAGAAATAGTCCCATCAAACTATGGAAACATCAGGTAGACAACAATTTTGTCGTGATACTCTGAATATATTTGGTCGTAAAGACCGAAATTTCCATTGATAAAGAGCATATTCATATTATCCCTCTCCTCTTGCATAGAAATATGTAATTCGGGCATCTAGAATCGTTCGTGCTAGGTGTGTTCCTGATTTTTTTGATTGTAAAGAACTCGTTGCATCGTGTGTAGACAAGTAAATTCCAAGTCAAAGAATTATATAGCTCCAGGATCATTCTCTGATTTCTCTTTCACCTGAATTTTTTCACAAGATGTTGAAGCTGCCAGAGTCAACTCTTACTTTCAAAGGTGAAGATTGCAAAGAATTCTTGAAGAAACATAACAATGGGCTTGACCTCATTCCTAAATATTTGGATAATCCTGCATCTATCCCAACAAACATAACCAGAATCTAGGTTCATCCATTTAAAAATCCTTATCGAGAAATTGCATGGCTATTTACCAGGTTGAAAGGTCAGGAAAACACTACTTCTATCTCTCACATGATTTTATATATTTTGTATTTTACAGTGCAAGAACACGCCATTTTTTATTGGGGAAAACTCATTTCTATCGAAATCTCGTTCCATTTATCACACAATAAAATGGACAAAAAATTATTTATGGCATCTTATATGATATTTTCTATTATCCATTGTTGTCAATTCCCAAACTTAACCATAAGTAAGAGGATGAATTGTGAAACAGATCCAGATACCTTTTGGTATTAATCACTATGGAGACATAAGACCCCTCTATTTTTCTATGAAGTTTATAATAATTTTGTTTCAGTCTTCAAAAGGTTGTTGTTGGGAGAAAACACTTCAAGGATATTTGACCAAGCTACCCGATTTTTAGAGAAAAAAGGAACAATAGAACAAATGGAGAATCATAATGTCATAAGGATATTTTTCTCTAAAGAGAATACTTATTTTCTCTCGTATCATGTATATGAAAAACTATTTATTACAGAGGTAGAAATGAAATATAACTTCTGGCTACATTTTTTCCATGAAAAAAGAAAAAAACAAAACAATTTATTCCCTTGCCATGGAAGATTGGAGAGTTCATGTTCCAAAATATAAATAAAATTGACAAATTTGCATATCATTTCAACAATGTGAATTTAAGGTATGTTGAAAATATCAAATGTTTTGACCCAAAAAAAATCTTTGTGGGACATATACTTTAGTGGGTTTCATTAACGCTTTCATTCATACTATCTGGAACAAAGAAGAAGGTAACAACCAAAGCAATCTTGTACATGATGTTGGCGATCTAGAAACATTACTTAGTAGTAATGATTTTTATAAGAAAAGGGGAAAAGGTCCTAGTGAAAGAAGTGCCCAATCTCCAGTTGTTACTCCCAATAATACTACATCCATGAGCAATGCTCCAATGAGCCACCTAGTTAAAAATGTTGACAATAGAATTTCTAGTAGAGGGGGAGAGAAGAATCCCCCCCCTGGAAAAATTGAGAGTTCACACAAGCTCCCTGTGAGAAAGAAAAGGGAAAATTTAGTCTAGGAGGAAGAATATAATCTTATATAAAATGGCATACAAAGATTTTCTTTGGAGGATATGGACCTAGAAATAGATATTGAGAAAATACTTCTTGTAATGGAACAACTGGAAAATATGGCTCAAAAAAATTATTTATTGGAAGTTGTTGGAAATGAGACCTTTAGTGAAGAAGAATCCTTCACTTTTCAAAGTGTTTTTTTTAATAAAGAGTCTAGAAAGTTTATTGTGAAAAGAAGTGACTAGAATAATAAAAAGGGAAAGTCCCACTCAGAGTTTGACATGAAGGATATGTGACCGTCCCAATTTTTCAAAATACATAGGGAAATCGGGGATGCTCTTGACGACTCTACTGATGTTTTAGAAGCTGAAAATACTAAATTAAAGGAAAGGATCAGAGAATTGGAAACTTCCTTGATGCCTCTTCCAATCCTGGAAAGTCCTTTGATAATGGTTGAACCAACTACAAATAGTATTAAATTAAAAGGATCTTCTAGTTTTCTCACAAGGGTTCGAAGTTGTGTAGAGAAAATCATTAAAAAGAGAATGTCATTGATAATAGAAGCATGGGAGGTATCAAAAAGTATCGTTTCTTTTGGTTCAAGGGCACATGATTTTCATGAGTATCTCCAAGCAGATTTAAATAATGAAGAAGGATTCTACACAGATGTTGTTTTTCCATTTTGGATAAAAGTCTCAAACATGATAGAATTGAAAAGGAGAGAAGAGGATATGCCTTCTCCAAGTCGAATTAAAGTTGAATTCTTGTTGGAAAGAAAAGATAAATAATTTGAATAACATTGTCCAAGCATGTAGTGAAGCCATAGTAAAAAGAGAAGAATTATTCAAAAGACTCACAGATATATATCTGGTAGGAAGAACTCATGAGGTACAATATCCTAAGTTAATTCTAAATTCAATTTTTATGAAAAAGCAACAATTTGATGAAAAAGTGGAGATATTAAAGGGATTATCAGTTGAGAAATTTTATGGCATAATTGAATATAATGAAGAAGAGATAGATAATTGGATGGTTGATTATTCTATGAAAAATCAAGATATTGAGGAGGAAATACATGGTAGTTTTCATGACTTAAGATATTTGGAAGGAGAATTATTTAAAATCAAAATCAGGCATGAAATAAATGTTTCACTAATGTAAAATTACATTGAATATTGGTTTAAAAAGGAAATCGATAAATCAACTAAAGAAGGTCAAGAAATAGCAGTTGAGACAGTTCCTATAACCGTCAATGAGGAAAATAAAAGGACAAAAAAAAGAAATTAAACACAAGAGAGACACCATCATAGTAAGTTTATGTTGATCACATATTTCTTACTTTATTAGTTTTTCATCTAGTTAATCTGCTCCTTTGACTAGAAAGGTTTAACCGAAATATGATAACTCCTTCTTGTCTTATTTCCAGGTCTTGCTACTCTATCATCACTCACCTTCTTCTCTCCACATCTTAATTTTTTTTTTATATTTTCTTTATGGTTCACGGGAGCCCCAATCCCAGTCTTAAGGAAAAATGCATTTAAATTTCAAAGATTTGTAGCAGAATTTATATTTCTCAGAAATCCCAAGAGAACTATTTCGGGATCGATTTTGAAGATGTTTAATAACTATGAGTTTTGAGTATAAAATATTTGAGATTGATCTATCATTTTCTATATTTGAGCTCCACATGTGTTTTCTCTATTAAAGTTCTCTTATGTGTGCATACCATTTTCTTTTATTTTTATGTGATAAAAAATATTTAGTTTAACTATGATGGTTGTGAGGAAATTTTACTTATCTTTTTTAAATATGTGATGTGTGAGGTTCCTAGTCATCTCTCAATACCTCTCTTTAAAAACAAAACATTTTATTTTTTTGCAACCTTTATATTTCTTTGAATATCATGATAGAATTTCTCAAAGTCCTATATTATTTTAAAAATATAGAATTCCAAGAATATATTGAAACTGAGAGGAGTACCACCTCTATAAAAGCATAGGGGGATTTGTATCCTCGTGAGGTTTTTGTTTGCGTCCTAATATATTCAAGCATAAACAGGGCCCCGTGGGTGGGTTTTTGTACTAGGTAGATGGATGGAGGATGAAATTACATATGAGAAATTGATGTTGGGTGAGATGGGGAGTTAATGATAATGCATATTTTCATTTAATGTAACCAACAAAGTATGAGTTGGGAGTCTATAATGGGAATGTTAGAATGATGTTGAGAAATAAGTATGAGGTCATTTCTCTGTGATGTAACACTATTAGGACTCCCGATCCTAAGGGATAGAAAAACATGAGTGTGATCTATTTTACAAGGGGAAAATATATGTGGGATAACTCATGGAGGTGAGAGTGATATCGAGTGACAGTACTTGAATGCAATAGAGGTGATGATACTACAAAGTTGGATGTGGGGATGACTGAGATATCCAACTGTTTGCTAAGGGCTTGAGTGCGTACTACTATTGAACATATACCTAAAGGGTCCATGGCATGTCCAAGAATGAATGAGTTTTATGTCTTTGTAACAAGTACCTACACAAAAAAACTAAATAACCTACATGAACAATATTTGATGATAAAAAACATATGATATATATTTGATAAAAATTATAGTGCGCACGTGTACCTATGCTTTAAAAATTTGTGTTAAAATTGTCCCCTAGATGAACATTTGGGGTTTTTCTTGAAGGAGGTCAAGGGAAAATGATTTCCTATAAAAGGAACTCCCTAAAGGAGACTAGGGAGCAATGAGTTCCAATAAAGAGGCACTTCCTGAAGGAGGTCAGAGAACCATGAGTTCCTAAATAAGGAAATCCCTAGAGGAGGCCATGGAACAATGAGTTTTTCAAAAAGTCACTCCTTGAAGGAGGCCAAGGAACCATGGGTTCCCAAACAAGGCACTCCCTAAGGGAGGCTAAATAATGATGAGTTACTAGTAAAGGAAATCCCTGAAGGAGGTGAGGGAACCATGGGTTCCCAAACAAGGGACTCCCTAAGGGAGGTGACATAACAATGGGTTCCTAGAAAAGGCACTCCCTTAAGGAGGCCAGGGAACCAAGGGTTCCCAAACAATAATCTCCCTAAGGGAGTCCATAGAGCAATGAGTTACTGAAAAAGACACTCCTTGAAGGAGGCTAAGGAACCATGAGTTCCTAAACAAGGCATGATCCGGATTTTATGAGCAGAAAGAAATGAATACAGATTATTAATAGGTGCTTAACACGAAAATAACAGAGATACAGTAAAAATGGTTTTCTATTAAATAACG
>JASDQU010010106.1:64897-84734 GCA_032191745.1 Picea mariana | reverse complement strand
TATGAAGTAGGAGACCAGGTTTTCATTCGTATCAGGTTTAATAAGAGTACCATATAGTTCGGAAAGGGGACAAAGTTGTCACCTCGAATTATAGGACTTTTTAGAATCCAATAGAAAATTGGACCCGTTGCCTATCATCTTGTACTTCCACCCCACTTGCATAAAGCTCATAATGTAGTTCATGTATATGTTTACGTCATTGTGTTGCTGATGAATCACATAAAGTAAATTGGAAGGAATTGCAGGTATCAGATGTGGGAACCCTCACTGTAGAACCGTTACACATATTGGACCATAGGGTCCAACAGCTCAGGAACCGTTTGGTAGACCAAGTTAAGGTACAGTGGGACAAGTATAGTCCAGGATCTGCTACTTGGGAAGACGCCGAGACACTACGGCGAGACTATCCCTCACTTTTTTTTTGACCACCTCAAGAATATGTTTCTCGAAGGTAGGGTGTATGTGACACCACCTTTTGACTTAGACAACTAGGATTACCTGAGACCTATATACTTTATTTTCTAGTCACAGTGAAACTATTAAATGATACACTTAAACTATAAAATGTATGAACTTTTATGAATGTTTAAATGTTATTGATGATGACGTATATAATGGGATCTTCTATGTGAATGTAAGTTTTATGAATGTTTAAATTTTATTACTGATGATGTATGTAATGAAATCTACTATGTGAATGTAAATTGTATGAATGATTAAATGTTATTCATGATGATGTATATGATGCGACTTATTGTGAGAATGTGAATTTTATGAAGGATAAATGCTATTAGAATGATGTCGGATATGATGCAATCTATTTTGGTAAATGACAATCTTATGAATGGGTGTCGAAATTGAGTTATGGGATATTATGAGATCTATTTCTAACTGGAAAACTTTGGTGTTAATTTATCGGTACAGGGATACCAACTTGAAATGATGATAGTATGCAATTACATGATGATAATGCATAGAAATGTATGAATTTGTGTTATAGAATAATCTATAGGTTATGGGCTATGAAATAGCCAAGGGATAATGATGATGAAAGTGGATATCATGACCACTAGCCAATAAATATTATGGTATGAAAATTGTATGTGAAATTATATTGGTTGGATGCATTGCTATGATATGTGGACCAGTGCAGGATTTCAGGTGAAGAGACTGCCCAAAACCAAATAAATGATGAAAAAACCCCTAGCAACACGGTGCCACTATATATTCCATCATAGGGTGTGGACCCTAGTTATGATTAGGAGGGGTGGAGGCATTTCCCACCGTGTATCCTCCGAAACCTGAAATCATGGGAGGACGGTGTTAGTTCACGCTCCCCAAGACATGTGATGATGAATGTCAGATGCCTGCTAGGGAAGCTTGGTCAAAATAGCGACACTTCCGCTTACGGGTTCTATTTGGAGCTAGGTCAATATAGTTGACGCTCCAAGATAGTCTAGCAGAGGAAGGATAGGAATGGAGATGGAAGTAGGTTAGGGAGGAAGGATGAGTAGTAATAGTTGAAAAGGTATGGAGATCTGTCTTGTGGTGGAATTTAAGGTTTCCCTTCAAAATAAATAAATAAATGTGTATATATGAATATTCATCATTACGTAACTAAACCACAGTTGTCTAAATAAAATTGTTGAACCGGATAATAGTAATTAAAGGATTTCTCAAACAATTGATTGGTTTGTTGTCTTTTATAAAAGACTTGTCTTGCTAACTGGATTGGATGCATACATAAATTACTAAAGGATGATAGTTTTGATTATTAGTACATGCACGAGACTTGTATGTACTAGCTACACATGCAATTCTTGTACATATACACTAGTATGTATGAGTTTTCTTGATTTACTTATTGTTAGTGTCGGTTAATTGTTATGAATGTGTGAACCATGTTTCTTTTCCTTTGTACCATAAGATACCTTA
This sequence comes from Picea mariana, assembly GCA_032191745.1. Taxonomy (NCBI): domain Eukaryota; kingdom Viridiplantae; phylum Streptophyta; class Pinopsida; order Pinales; family Pinaceae; genus Picea; species Picea mariana. The sequence goes on along the minus strand of JASDQU010010106.1, from coordinate 82,799 downwards.
ACTTCGTGATGAAGTTTCCTGAAGGGTGGGTGTATGTAACAACCCTACTTAAATAGATGTATAGGATTATTAATTATAATTAATTTAATAATCTAACTGTCCTAAAAAGTTAGCTAAGCAATACTTATTTCTTAAATAATATTAACTAATTAATTATTATTAATTACTTGTTCATGTCTGTCAAGGATTAATTAATTATTAATTGACTCATTAATTAATTGAGTAAAGAATAAAAGGGGTTAATAAGTTTAATTTTTTAAAGAATTACGTATTCAGGAAGGGATAGGACATTAAATGTAAGGATAAGATATTAATAAGGGACAAGATAAGATAATAAATACGAAAGGATAAGATAATAAATAAATGGATAAGGAAAGTAATGACAGGGGGAGAGTCGGTGAAGGGGGAATATGACGAGGGAGAGCCTTACGGTGGAAGGCATTTTCTTTTGGAGGAGGATTTTTATTTTGGGGGGAGGAAGCATTTTGGAGGGGGACAAGAGTACTGGTTTCTTGGCTTGGCTTTTCTGGTTTTGTGGGAGAGTTCTGCAGTCTGTGAGTATCATTGCAGGGGGCACCGGGTTGATAGGGGTTTTGGGCACGGGGGCCAGGATTCCTTTCAGTTTTCTGGAGCTAGGGAGCCGGACAGGCTGATCTTAGCTAGCTGGGAGGATAGTTGGTTTGGGCAGAGTTGGTCGACACATCAGGCAGCAGCAAAGCAACAGGCTGGACAACCGGGTCAGTGGACAACAGGCTGGACAACTGGGTCAATGGAGAAATTAGCATCGGGAAGAGGTAAATTTGTATTATTCTGTTAAGTAATTCTTATTATGTTATGAAATTGTTGTTCATTATTTAATTTAACATGCTTATATGCTGAATTAAAAGAAATTACTGAGTTTTCTGCGTAGAAGTAGAAGTTTACTGTTTCAATTTATGGATTTAAATAGAATTTAGTTATTAGAGGTCTCTATAATATCTCATCTACCCCATACCTCCTCTTATGTTATCTTACAGGTGATGGACTTGAACTATTGTGTACTCTCCCAACTGAATTCTTTGGTGAGTGTTGTTTATTCCTATCAACACTTTTTTCTTCTCTTCTTCTTTTATGAGACTTATGACTCCTTGATTTTCTTGATTTTGTTTCCTTGTCAATATTCTTCTCTATTCTATCCAATCGCTGCATCAACTTGATGTTGAATCCATATTGCTTCTCCTTATCTTTCCCGATCTTCTCATTATCATGCTTATAACATTGGACATTTTTCTGTAGACTCTTTATGGTCTCCACCAATTTCATGCTCTCCTCCTTTCCCTCTTTGTGTCTATTGGATTCAGTTCTTTCATTACCCATGATGACACATAACCCCTTGACTTCCTCGTCATGGTTGTAATTCCTCTTTGCATCTTCCGTGTTGTTTATATATGTATGCATTTATTTTTTATCTAAATTTTTTTACTCTACAAAATGTGTAGGAAACAATATTTGTTAGACTAAATAATTTAACAAATTCATGAAAATTATGTACAATTTTGTTCCATTAATGCATCAGAATTATTTCTTCTAATTCCTTGTGAAATTAACTTCCCATATTAATTTTTTGGGTGGATATATATACTTTTCTATCCAATAACTTTCCAACTCCTTCTTCCTTGCTCAATTCCGAGTCTTGGGCAGAAAGTTGTGGTCTTCATAAGTTAATTGGGTCTTAAAATTTACCCTCCATTGTTTGACCTGTAACTCCCTCATAATAATTTTGATTCATGAATGGAATACACCATTAGAAATATATCACCAATATCGTTCATTTGATTTGTAAAAGCCACCCCTTGGGAACATTGTTTTCAAGTAGCTAAAAACACTTTTTAGGGCCTCAAATTGCCTTACAAAAATATAACCTGGAAAACACTGAAACTTTCCAATAATTTTCATTAGTTTTCTGATAAATTTAGCCTTCATATGTTGTCTGGATTGTTGACGTGGAACCTGAGTCCACATGTCATCTCTAGGTGGAACCATCTCAGCCTTCGGTATCCTCGACCCTACCTCATAAAATTATGCCTTCTTCTTCCTTATCTCTTATATTTGTCATTGGTGCATACATGGTAATTTTTGGTCCCCATAATCCATTGGCTTCCATGTGGTACTTTTGTATTGGATTGCGGGTATGGTTGGGCCCCATACCACACCCATTATCCATGTGCATGAAAAGTTTCATGTCTTTTGGATCCAGTGGTCATGGTGTAGAGGGTGTCAACGACGATAAACGACCCTTATCACATTACGCCCCCCCTGCCTACTGACTATTAAGTGAGGGGGGTAGGGGGCGCAAAACCTAACCAAGATTAAGACCATGGTGAAATTTCACACCCTAGTGCATCGCATCCTCTATCCTGTGGTTACGTAACCACTCGAGACCCCCCTGCAATTGACGTGGGGTTGTCGCATGTCCAAGTTTTAGGGTTCCACCGGGTAGGAAGGCATTGTCTCCATGGTGCCAACTTGCATGCCACCTCTTTTACCCTGCCATCATGTACCTAACACTATTTCATAGCCACCATGGTGGTACACTTCATCACTTATCCATGTCATATAACACATACCCTCCACAACAGGATGATGTCATGGTACCAAAAAATTCCCAATTTCACCTATTTCAAAATTTTCCCAATTTGTCCAAAAACACCCAAATTACATCATTTTGAAATTTTTGTTTCAGGCTGCCATGAAAACTTTGTCCCTAGATTTGTGTGGCTAATTCCGATCTTGTGAAAAGGGACCCTTCATATTCATATTTTAATGAAAGAGAGTTCACAATCACATTTTATTTTCCTTTCTTGTAAATGATCTCATAATCATATCCAAAGAGCTTAGTTACCATTTTTTCTACTTTGGGGAGGAAGGTCATTGATCTAGAAAATAATTGAGGCTTTGATGATATGCATTAATTTGGAATATTTTCCCCAAGAGATAAGGGCGCTAGATATCCATACCATGTAGAATAGCCAACATTTATTTTTCATAGATTAATTGACCCAAATGGCATTCTAACAATTGTTTGCTGGAAAAGGCCAAAGGTTTTCCCTCTTGCATAAGGAATGCTCCAATTCTTCTCCTAGAGGCATCACATTCAAAGACAAAGGTCTTTGTGAAATCATGAAGGTCCAAGACCAGAGTAGTGCACATAGATGCCTTCAATGCTTGAACAAAATGATTAGATGTGGGATTCCATGTGAAATAATTCTTTTTAAGGAGAGCAGTGAGAGGCGCTGCAATATTTAAATAATTATGAATAAACTCGTGATAATAAAATTTTAAACCTAGAAAACCACGCAATATTTTGATAGTATTAGGGTGAGGCCAATACTGCATTGCTTCAATAATCTTAGGATCCACCCAGACACCATCCTTTCCAACAATATGACCCAAGTACTCGAATTTTGAGGCACCAAAGGAACATTTAGAGTATTTGAGGAAAATTTAGTGATGCGAGAGTAGATGGAGAACTTGATCCACATTGGAAAGATGATATTTCCAAGTTTTACTAAAGATGAGAATATCATCAAAGAAAAATAAGACAAAGTGATGTAGAAAATGATGGAAGACATGATTCATGAGGCTTTGGAAGGTGGAGGGAGCATTGCACAGGCCAAAGGGCATGAACAAGAACTCATAGTGACCCTCATGAGTTTGAAAGGAAGTATTGGGGATGTAAACTTCTTGCATACGTATCTAGTGGTAGCGAGAAAGTGGATCAAGTTTAGTGAAGTATTGAGCACCACTCAACTCATCCAAGAGATCATCAATGTCAGGAATGGTAAACTTGTCCTTGATGGTGAATTTATTGAGGGAATGAAAGTCAAGAAAAATGTGCCAAGTACCTTCTTTATTGTGTACCATGACAATAGGAGAAGAATAAGAGATGGTACTAGGGCAGATAACACCTACTTGGAGAAATTCCTGCACTATTTTCTCAATTTAATTCTTTTGGGAAAATAGATGAGGATAAGGGAAAACATTGGGAAGAAGACTACTAGGAACAAGGGGGATGCAATGATCATGAACACAATGAGAAGGCAGAAGACCCCAAGGAGTGGAAAAAACATCTTGATGTTTGGATAGGATAGCTTGGAGGTCAGGATGCATAGAGGGTGTCTCAACTGCTTGAATGGAATGGATTTGAGAAATAATAACAAAGTGGCCTTTCTTGAGAATATTTTCCATGCGACGAGAACTGATTATTTCAAGAGAAAAAGTTGTGAGACCTTGTAATTGATACCTTTGTCCCTCTTGTTGGAATTGCATGGTTAGTTCCTTAAAATCCATAAGAATGGGACCCAAAGTGTGTAACCATTCAATGCCTAGCACAATGTCACAATCGACCATGTCAATGCAAAACATATGAGATTTTAGGTGGTAATGTCCAATTTGAAGATGTAAATTTTCACAACGCCCACCAAATTTCATGGAATCACAATTCGCTATCATGATTTGAACATTATTGACAATAGGAATATAGAAATTGGTTTCCTAGGAAATGTGACGATGAATAAAATTGTGGGTGCTACCACTATAAACAAATATGATGAAATTCCTATTCTTAATATAGCCAATTATCTTGCGGGTTTTTGAAGTAGAGAAGCCAGTGAGGGCATGGAAGGAAATGAGTGGGTCAAATTCAGGTGGGTCAGTGGGCTCCTAGGTAGCATCAGGAAGGGAGTGATATTAAAAAAGGGGAACTATCACATCTTCAGAAATGGCCCTAAATTTGTTTTGTTCCTTATACTTGAAAAACAAGCAGGGGTTACAAAATTAGATAATAAATACACCAATGACATGAGAGATATTTTTTATTGGGGAAAATAACAAAATATGATGTACATGAGATTATATTTTCCATGTAAAATTAGTAAGGTGAATCACCACTTTGATGAAAATCATTCAAACCTAATGCGATCATCACATCCTCCCTCTCATTGTATGTTATATGGAAATCCCACTCGAAGACTTTAAAATAACATAAATGGGACATGGAAATTTCATTTAGTAGAGAGGAGTGATTGAGCATGAGTCATTATGGCCACAACATTCATGGAAGTATACCCCTTCTCCTAGTTGTTTCCCCGTGGAGGAACAATTAGGATTTTACAATGGTAAATATAGGAGGGGCTTCACTTGTTTTCTCAAACTACAAAGTAAGTTCTCTTTGATAACACGTGATATACTATGATATATCATAGTAACACACAGTCTAACCTAAGGTCCATCTATTTCAAGATGAATACCCAAGTTTGATTATGCTACATAGATGAAGAAAAGGGTAAGAGGTCAATAAATATTCATGTCTACAAAGAAAGAAGGTTAAGAGACATATTTTCATCTCTCTCTCATCCAAATGAACTCCCCAAGTGATCCGGATTTATGAGAGGAACAAAATGAATAAAAAATTGAATAGAATAACAAAGAGATACGAAGAACAACAATAGATATCCAGTTAAAAATAACTTCTATTGAATATATAAAATATGATGAAACTGTAGAACTGAAAACAACTTGCTCGAATGGTGGTAGCTATATCTGAGAAGAGATGTGGCTCCTACATTCATTTGTCTTAGAATAATGATTACAATGAGGCTCGAGAGGACTTTTTAACTTTACTCATGAATGCAAAAACCCTAAACATCCAAAAACCTAACCCTAGGAGATGAAATTCCAAAAGTTATGTGGGCACCGATGGGTAAGTTGGTACCTCAACTTCCCAAGGTCGTAAATTTAGCATATGACCTCCATTTTAGGCATGTGATAGCCCATTGGAAACGTATTTTCAAGAACTACACATTATTTCGTAAAACTCTGACTTTGTCTATAGTTTGACTGTGGAAAGTGGAAAAAAAAACTGTTTAGGGCCCCAAAACGACCCTCGAAGTACAAAAATATGTTATGACATGAAAACTTTCAAAATAAGCTAGTTGGAATAGTTGGACGGCCACCAATATCCACCTAGATTCTATGTAGGGATTTAGGATAGCCCGGGAAGTGAATAAGCCACAATTACAAAGAAATGTCATCATTATAGAGAAACATGTTGAACTAAAAACTTACAAGAGGAGCTAGTTGGAATATGTGGGTGGCCACCAATATCTACCTGGATCATTCCTCCCCACTTAGGAAGAAATGGTATTCATTACATTGATTTCCCCCATTAGGTGAGGAAATTTATGCTGAATTTGGCCCTGGGTCCATCACTTTCCTTGGTGCAGAAGCTTCCCTACCTTGACAATTCGATAAAGTTGGATCCTATCCTAGCGAGTGCCCTTGACTCATGTGTCCACTATCTGATTACAAGATTCTTGTTCCATGCAGTTAGGGTTGAGATCTATTGATGTCAACTATTTTTTGATATCTGAGGTGTCCAATAATGGTGGAAAATATGGTTGGAGGAGATCTACATTGAACACTGGGTGCAAGCCAAGGAAGGGGGGAGTGTTGAGCTTAAAGGCATTGTCACCTATAGCCTTGGTGATAGTATAAGGTCCATAGATAAGTGGACCGAGCTTCCGATGGGACCCTATAAGGTGCTCTTTCTACAAATGTAACCAGACCTTGTCTCCCACCTAAAACTTGTGTGGTACCTAGTGTTGATCATGGAATTTCTTATACTTAGCATTGGCTTTATGCAAAATATCATGGACCTATTGGTGGATTTATTGAATCCACTCAATGAATATGGTGGATTTTTCAGCCTTAGATGGAACATGGGAAGATTCTACCTATGTGGTTGCAAGAGGTAGTGCAACATCAGTGGGACCCAAGGGTTGGAATCCCATCTCCACTTGAAATGGCCTATGGATGGTGGATTTATGGAGAGCCCTTTTATAGCTATGTCAAACATAGGGAAGACTCTCATCCCATGTACGCATATGATTTAAGTTATACACAGGATGTTCACAATAATCTAGTTGACGACCTCTATTTGGCCATAGGTTTGGGGATTGAAGGAAGTGTATTTAGTGAGCTTGGTTTCCAAAAGTGACCAGAGACTTGACGAAAATGTGTTGAGGAACTTGTTGTCTCAATCTGACATGATGGTCTATGGTATCCCAAAATGGACCCACACCCATTCGAGGAAGAGTTTGGGAGTATACATTGTTGTGATGCTCTTCTTGCAGGATGTGAGAATGGCCATCTTCAAAAACCGATTAACCACTAAAAATACACAATCATTTCCTTTCTTGGTGGACGAAATACTAGACATGTAATCCATCGAGATGGGTTCCCAAGGCCTCTTAGGAGTAGGAGGAGGGGTGTATAATCCTTGCTTCTTCATGGATGTCTTGGAAATGGCACAAACATTGCAATATATGATATACTTGTTGACGTCCTATAGAATTTTTGGCCAATAAAAATGTTTCTGTAGAACAAACACTTTTTTCTCCATGCCAAAATGTCCTGCCATCTTACTGTAGTGAGCCTCCCAAATCATCCTTGTACGCTCGCTTGTGGGAACACAGAGGTGGCTGAGATGGCATAAAAATTCATATTGAATGTGAAAATCGGTGACATTTGCACCTGTACCGAAGAGGTGATAGGTGGTGGCGAAGTCAGGATCACGCTGATAAATTTAGGGCCACTTAGATGCCTCATGCCCATAGGAATGGAGAATAGTGGTGAGTGAAAAAACATGAGGTCGGTTGAGGTATTCATTGACATGATTTGTGCTCTCGGTCTTATACTTGATGTCGATATGGACATGTTTCAGGTATGTGGAACACTTTTTATGGTGGTCATTTTTCAACTTCCCCTGTGTTTGTATGAAGTGCATAGGCTTGTGATTAGTGTGGAACATTGTCTCCTTTCTTAGAATGTAATGTTTCCATTGACGATAGGATTTCACACTAGAATACATTTCCTTGTGATAGGTGGGGTATTTACATATGGTATATAAGAGTGTCTCACTATGGTATGATATTGTATGATCGTACTAAGTGAGAACTACACCTACATCATAGTCGGATGCATTAGTCTCAATCTCAAATGGGTTTTGCAGATCGGGTAAGGAGAATACTGGAGCTAAGAACAAGAGATGATTTAGATCATGAAATGCTCATTGTTGTGCCTTCCCCTATGAAAAATGTTCCTATCCACCTAACTTGGTCACTTGGCTGAGGGCCCATGCAATATGGGAGAATCCCAACACGGACTTTTGGTAAAAGTTGGAAATTCCCAAGAAGCTTCGTAGCTCAGTTAGTGTGGTTAGGGATGGATAGTCATGGATGACTTGGATGTTATATATATCCACATGTACCCCATTCTCATCAAGAATGTATCCCAAGTATTGGACCCTATTCATTCCAAAGGATCATTTTTCCAAGTTGGCATATAGCTTGTGTTGCCACAGAGTGCTCAAAATCTATTGAATATGCTGCATGTTCTCCTCCCAAGTTCTGTTGAATAGGAGGATGCCATTTAGATATAGCACCAAAAAAGAGTTGGTGAAGGGTATCAATACATCATCCATCAACCTCATGAAAGTTTCTAGTGCATTTTTTAAGCCAAAGGGCATAACCATCCATTCAAAGAGACCTTCTTTAGATTTGAAAGTTGTCTTCCATACAACATTCGATTATATGGGAACTTGGTGGTAGCCAGACTTTAGGTCAATCTTTATAAAGGAATTTTTTCCCTTGAGTTGGTCAAGAAGGTCATCAATTCAGGGAATTGGGTACCCGTTCCTAACTATGATTTTGTTTAATTCTTTGTAATCAATGTAGAGCCACCAGGTCATGTCTTCCTTCTACACCAGTAAAATTGGGCTTCCACACGAGGAGGAGTTTGGTCAGATGTGCCCCTTTTGAAGAAAATCTTGGATATGATGCTTGATTTCGTCATTTTCCATCAAAAAGAAATGATAGACTAGTCCCCGTGGTACAATTTTCTGTGTTGTCCCCGCCAGCATTATTAGTGGGTTTTTTATCCCCCTTACCCTTCTTTCGTTGTTTTTTCTTCCCTTCAGGCTGCTGGGTGGCCTTTGGGTTAGTCAGCTGCATGGTGTGTACTTTAGATGTTTGGGTAGGGGGAGTAGCCAAAGCAGTAATTTGGCTAGCCGCTGTGTGTTGTATGGATAACTGTTGCAACTGTTTTGTCAATTGATCAACGGGCTTGGTTTGTGCTGAACCAACAATACCATCAGCATGTGGTCCAACTCTCTATCTAGTTTTATCTAGTATTGAACATGGCGCATATGGAAAGATGTTGTATAATAAACCAGACTGAGAATAGATGAGCTCAAACTGTTGAGCCCTCATGATGGCATCTTCCTCAAAGAAAACTCCAGATGTCGCAATGTCTTTGGATAACTGTGGGACCAAAGACTTAAGGAACCACTCAAGCAGGAATGCTGGTGGGATTGGTACTTTTATTAAACTCTTCCGACGTCTCCACTCTCGGATATGATCAGAGATATGGTCTACTATTGTCTGTTTGAAATTGGTGAGCAGCTCCGTGCCAGCGTCGTATCTCACAAGTAACTGGAAATGGTTAAGGAAGGCCATCGCCAGTTCGCCAAAAGAAGAGTATCTTGAGAGATCGAGCTCGATGTACCATTTCGTGGCACTCCCAATAAGAGTACGTTGAAACAATCGAAACTGTATGGAGTCATCTTTCAATGAGTTAGATGAGCACCAAAGATGAAAAGTAGTCACATGATCACCTGGATCTTCATTTGGCTTGGCCTTGAACTTTGGAATGTCCGAAGGCAACTTCGTCAACATAGGAGGCCAACGTGGATCATGAAAAATAGGATCATTTAATGACCTTGTCAAATCTAGCAAGTGTAAATTTTCCAGGAATGGTAGTTTGGGTTGCTGTTGATAACTTGGGAAAAAGGGTCCTGGAGTTTGACTGGCACCAGGTTGCCAGGAAAATTTTGGTTGTTGGCCTGGATTCTGGTAGAAACCATGGCCCTGACCAGTGTAAGGATTTTTCATCTATCGAGACATCATCGACTAATTTCCCAAAAAGGACATAGAGTGTTGGGCATTCATTGTATTCGAAGGACTTTGGGAAGGATTACCCCATGTCAGTCCTACGGGGAGAGGCATAGTAGTCTGTCCGGGGTTCCATTGATTGTGGAAAGAATTACCCTAGAATGGCATTCTGGAGGAGGGAACAGATCCTTGTCCTAAGTTCCAAGGTCCTTCTATGTGTGCCCCCTATGCAGGAATAGTACTCTGCGCAGGAGTAGATTGTCCAAAAATTGGGTTGCCCCCAGTCGGGAAAGCGGTTGATGAGACAATGGTGTTACCAATCGTTTCGTTCCAAGAAAACGGTGTCGAACCTACTGGCATACTGTGCGAAGGTATTCCTTGACTCCCCGCTCCAAATAAATTAGTGTGTGTAGGCTGCCCGATGGACTGCTGATGCGGACCACTAAGCGAAGGGGACAAAGGAGGGATATGACCTCCTGCATAAGGAAAAGCATTAAAAGGGGCAGGAGTTCCCCCAAGTTGACCTTGCAGAGGAGTGCTAGAGCTCCCTGACCCTAGACCCAAAGTATGTAAAGTGGAGTAGGTTAGTATAGGACTTGTACCTAAACTAGGCATACCGTATGAGAACAGAGGGCCTGTCACACTAGGTGTGAAGGGGGTTGTAGCTGCTGCCATAGACGGGTTTGGTCCACTGTGCGACGTAGTTGTGGCTGAGACCATGGTGGCTCGGAACGATGATGGTAGGTTAGGAGATGACTCTCCTGTGTTGGTGACTGTGGTATGAATTGAAGAATTCCCAGAAGAAGTAACAACATTTGTTTCCATTGCTGTGTGAGGCACTGTCTGGCGTTCATGAAATTGGATTGGTACAATAAACAGTGCCAAGATATCAGTGGTTGGGGTTTCAACCGAGCCAAGAGCGGTTGCTTCAAGGTCGAAAATGTTTGATTCCTTTGGGAGTTGTGTGGGCACAAAGGTTTGTAACCCGATCGCTTCAAAATACCCTTGTTGGTCTAGCTTCCGCCTTAATGGTGGTGGGGGTGGCTCCAATGTAACCAACAGTAGGCCAAGAAGCCTTCGTGACTGGTGGAGCTCGAGATCCTCCACTGTGTGAGAAGATACAAGACACGCTAAGGTATTCTAAACATTTAAAAGTAACACACACTAAAAAGAAGCCCCTAAGAGATAAGACAAGCAATCACTAAACTATTTGGAAGAACAGTTACAACAACCAACACTAGAGCAACTTACCGGTGCAAGTGCAACTCAAACACGAAAGCACCCTNACCGTGGTATACCCCTGCAGTCACCTGTGTATGTTCCTAAAAATATTAGCAACTAGGTTGCCAGCACATGAACAGTCATCAGGCGGGTACAGTCGAAAGTTGAGTAGACCACAATGAGCAGGGTATCGAGCCCGAAACCTGTCAAGGGTATCGAGAGCAAATGGTATGGAGGACAACTGAGGACCTCAAACAGATTTGAGACCCACGAAGCCCTGTGGCAAATGCAAACGATGGAATCCCAAAACAAGCCCTGTATATGTGTTCTCCACTACGATTGGTCCAGCTTTGGAGGGGTTATCTCCGCTACTTTTTCGCATGCGGCCTCGTGTTTATCCCCTGTGTTAGAGGGGGGTCCTGGATAACTTCCATGAAACTAGACTTAGACACTCCCTATCTCAGACTCTAATGTTTGGTTTTGAATGGCCTTGAAGTGTTTCCTCTCCAACCTAATCCAAGGCCCTAGTCCTGAACTAGTTTGTGAACCCTACAAACATAAAAGTCTAGTAGATTTTAAAATTAGCGTTGCTTTTATGGATTTCTCTTACGTCAAGGGGTATGAGGGTGAAACTGATGATGTGTAAAAGATGAAACCAAAAATGAATGAAAAAGCTGGAAACAAAAAACTTTTACGAAATGCAAAATTTCAACAACTTTTCCCAAAGAAAGATTTTTAATTTTTCTAAGATTTTGGACAACAAACTCAAAGGAATTTCACTTGACTGCGAGCTACTTATGATCTAAGTGAACTACAAAAAATTACAAAATAAAATACTTTTCCCTAGCTAATGATGTAGAAACACACTCTTCAACCAATGAATAAAAAATGAAAAGAGATTTATTTATTTATTTAAATGCTAGTAAAGAAAGAAAGGGAAAAATACCGACAAGCAAAAAACCAAGAAAAACAATTTTGGCTTAAAGAGAAGATCACAAAGAATTAGATTAAAGAATCACACACTGGCAATTGAAAAAAGACAATGACTCTCACGCTTGTCTAAAAAAAATAAAAAAAATAAATAAATATTTTCTGTCAACTATTAACTGAGAAAAAGCAGGCTAATGTTAAGATGAATCCTAAGCTACTGTCTGTTCAAACATAGATTCAAACACCTGATAGGAATACTTCTTATCAAAGGAGGGGATGACTGCTCCACCCTGAACAAAAAGTATCCTGTACAAGCATGCGACTGTCACTCAAACAACATGCATGCAATCACGTGCTGAATAGAGACAGAGGGCGTGTACACGTGTGCTGACCTTATACTGGCCACGTGTATATCTAAACTCTAAGAAAAATATGACAACAGACAGACCAAACCAGGAAGGGGCCTCTGGTATTGATAACTAGGATCCCTTGAAGGCTTGGATACTCTTTCTAACAGAAAAACAGATAATGCAAGAAAAAATAATAATGCAAAAACCAATTTGAGATACGACTGTTCACAAACAAGACTCATACAGAATTCCAGAAAACCCCCTGAGAATGTGTGATTTTGACAGGTAAGAGGAGGACTACCTCTAAGGTTCTCTGAACTCCTACACACTACTGTTATTTCTATAGCTAGCGTTCACACGCGGGCTGTCAGAGGATAGGGCATGGGTACATGTGTTCAGGCCTTTTGCAAGCCGCGTGTACCTCTCTGTGTCTCGAAAAATACAGTCAAGCAAAAGTCAGAGAAAGCTGGTATGGAAAACCAGACTCCCTGCTAGCTTAGACCTTACAGAAAAAGAAAAGACAGGTAAAGAAAAATAGAAAACCTAGTCTTTAAACTACCCAAAAGCTTAAATAAATCCAGGAACCCTAAATATTATTCTCCCCAGTACAGTCACCAATTCTGTTGTTGGGAAAAACACCCTACAGACTAGCAAATTAGCGTCATACTTTGCATGTAGATTTGACTGAATAGAAACTACTTTTTTACCTACATCCCAAGATTTAAATCCCTTTTTCTCAGTAAATGCATGGAAAAGGACCACCTACCTTATTACCGGTGTTCCATGTCGATCCTCCATTGTGTTTGACTACTTGTTCGCAATTCTCCTTCCAAAGATGACCTGCATTCAAGACAAACAACAACTATGCATGCATGCTATTCTATACTCAAGGGTTAGAAATCAAGCATAAATTAATAAAACCATAGAAAATTCATGAATTGGGACGGGAAAATCATTCTCTTTATTATTTAAAGTGAATGAACTTACAAAAGATGAGACTGGCCACCACTCCTTGAACCTGATCCTGGGCTCCTCTTCTTCTTTCCTTCAACTGCTTTGCGTTTAATTTCCTTTTGCATGAGGAAAGGCTAAAGGGTTAGGACAATGGAGTACGTAAATGGGCAGAGTTTCTTCGCTATATTTTTTCCTCCTCCAAGTGGTACCCCTACCCCTTATTTTATAGGCTAGAAGGAGCTAGGGTTTTGGACAAACCCTTGGCCATGCATGGCCGGGAGTTTCAGTTAACTCACCCATAGCTTTTTGTTTCATCGGCAACTTTCCTTTTTTCGTGATTTTGTAGGTACACGTGGGCTGTTATGAGTCAGTCAGCATGTACATGCGTGCAGTAATGGGTTAGAGCATGTCGGTCTTTATACAAGAGGATTTTCAAAGAGTTGTTCAACAGAGTTTTGGCAAAGAAGGGATATGAGTTGGACCGATGCCAGGTAAGCATGTGTGGTGCAATTTAGGGTTATAACAATTAGGTAGAGGCACATTGAGGGTTAGATCAATTGGATTCTTGACTTAGTAGTGCATCGGTACCTCAGTGGGTCAGGAGAAGATGTCTCTGTACTCTTCCACAATCCCATCCACTTTATTTTTCTGCAAAGAAAGGTTATTTATAGAGGTCATGGATGTCACAGTGGCTTTTAGCTTACTACAAGAACAAATAAAAAAGAATAAGAACTCCTCGGTCTGGGAAATGAGCTTACTGCATTTCTTAATAGAGATTAAAGAAATAACGATAGTCAACACTACCTCTTTTATCCTATACAATTTTCTACCCAAACTAATAATAACACTACCCAGTATAGACTCATACACATCATGTTGCTTCCACAAATATGGCTAGCCTAAAATAACATCACAAACTTCAAGGGGAGAAATATCACATAATACCTTGTCTTTGAAGGGCTTGATGTCGTAGGGTAGACAACACTGTTGGCTCACACGGATATCTCTTCCTTGATGAAGTTAGTTGATGATATAGAGTTGTGGTTGCGGTGTCATCGACGGGTCCATATGCTTGACAAATTTTGTTGAGATCAATTTATTTTGACTATTGCAATCAAAAATTAAATGAAGCGGAGCCCCCTTTACCCACATCTATGAGTGAAAGAGGAATTCCCATTCCTTTTGTTCTTCTGGTTTGCTTGGCCTGAATTTGGTGGTAGCGATAGTGGCACTATGTTCGACATCGATAATCCACTTACCTCCTTCTGGATTTGATTCAGAGTCATCATATTCTTTTGACTCAAAATCTTTTAGCTCGACCACTAGTGACTGCTTGGAGCAACATTCTTCGGTGTTGTGCCAAGGGATTTTATGGTATTCACACCACTTTCTTGTGTCCTTCTTCAACTTCTCCTTACCCTTCTTGGGTTGTGGCTTGGAATGGTTGTTCTGAGAGTGGTTATATTTTCTCTGTCCCTTATTTTGTGGGTTGGAGTAGCCTTTTCCTGACTTTGACTGTGAGGATTTTGCATATCCAAACTCTCACCTCTTTTGCTTGAATGTATTCTCAATCTTGACAACATATCTATAAGTCGCACCTAATGATACGATGTCTAAAAAATCCATTTATGTATGAATGTATCTATGCATACATCCATGATATTTGAGCACCATATGTCATTCAAATTGTTTGATACCCAATTTGGTGGGAAAAGTATGGAAAATATTGGTGAAATATGGTGTTTTCTGGTCCCTTTCCTGACGCAGTGTGGTCCATCTTGTGTACTGGTCCTCATAGCTTCCAACAGGGTAGTACTATTATTTAATGACATCCTTGTAGGAATCCAATGTGTGGGTGGCTACAAATATTGCAGATTCCTTTATGGCCCTTTTCTCAGAGTAAGTATCCCTACAGTCCTTAACATTGTGGATGACCTAGAGGAGTGAAAAAGTAATCTTTTCCCTATCAAAAAACTTGTGGACCAAAAAATACCCTTCAAGCAGATTCATCCATTTATCTATAGCATCTGCATCTATCAGTCCTTAAAATAATGTGATATCAAAATTTACTTGTACCTTGAAGGGGGTTGCATGTCTTCTTGATGAAGATGTGTCTCTTGTGGGCTATCGTCGAAGGATTTGTGCAAAGTTGTCCATCATTTCATTCCTTTATCACATAAGGGATTCCTTGAACAAAAGTTTAAAAGGATATCCTTCTCCATCATATTTCTTCTTGTCACCCATGATTTTTTGTCGGGCTCAGCGTGACCAATATTGTAAAGGATTGACTGGTTCAAGTCCCAACTTCTTGTACCTAGATCTTGTTGAAGACATCCACAAAGAAAAACAAATGAAGAGAATACCACTATGATACCACTGATCCATATTTATGAGTGGAATTAAATGACTAAAGGATTGAATACAATAAAACAGATATATGGAGAACAACATAACATATCCAATGAACAATAACTTCTATTGAATAAAGAAAATAGGTTGAAACTGTAGGAATCAAAACAACTTGCTTGAATGGTGGTAGTTATATATGAGAAGAGATGTGGCTACTATGTACATTATTTTGAAAAGAATGATTACAATGAGGCTCCAAAGGATTTTTTAACAATACTCATGAGTTCTAAAACCCTATAAATCCAAAAACCTAACCCTAGGAGATGAAACGAGAAAAGTTATGTGGGCCCCAATGAATAAGTTGGTACCTCAACTTCCCAGGGTCGTAATATTTTCATATGACTTCCGTTTTAGGCGTGTGATAGCCCATTGGAAAGATATTTTTGTGAGCTACACATTCTGTCGACAAAATGTAAGTTCGTTTATAGTTTGGCTGTGGCAAGACAAAAAAAAAACATTGTTTAAGGCCCCAAAATGGCTCTGGAAGTACATAAATATGTACCGACATGAAAATTTCCAAAATAAGCTAGTTGGAATAGGTAGGCGACCACCAATATCCACCTGGATGTTGTTTAGGGCTTCAGGATATCCCTTGAAGTGAAAAACCCACAATTACAAAGAAATGTCATCATTAGAGAGAAACACGTTGAACTGAAAAATGTCAAGAGGAGCGAGTTAGAATAGATTGGTGGCCACCAATATCCAACTGGATCACCAAAAAGATGCAAGTGGTCTAGGATCAATGCACATGTTTTCCTATCTTTAGTTTTCATTTGGACCAAGTTTTCAGAGATGATGCCCTTCATTGACAAAAAAATAGTTTCTCACCTTCCTGAGGAGGTCAAAGTAGGAAGGAATATTATGTGAATATTTTTCTCTATTATTATATTAAGGAAAAAATGAAAATGTAAAAGGGATGGGAAAAGGGGGTAGCTGTAACATTAATAACCATAAAGCTCCACAAGTATGGAAGTCTAACAATATTTCTTAATTAATAAAATGAAGTCTCATGGAAAGAGATAAGGGAGGGGGGATGGAGAACCAAATTTGATTCATGTATAACTATTTATCAAGGTTGAAAGTAGATGATAAAAAATCTTCTTGTTATTGTATTTTTCAGATGAACTGTTTCTTTGGAGAAAAATAATCGCAATAAAAATCATGATTTGTTCATACAATGGTGCACTATTTTTTATTATTTTTTGCAGATGTTTTCAGTTTGTCACTACTGTGAATTTTCATTTGTAGAAGATTATTATGAATGAGTTATAATCCCAGTAACAAGAAAATACCTATGGTAATTTATATGTGAATGTGTATTATAATATGATTTAATTATGTAAAATAAGAACTATAGCTATTTTTCAAATTTAATTATATGCCTATAATCAATTATTTTAAATTTGTTATAATAAGACTGCATTTTCACAGAAAAATAGGATTGCATCAACATGTTAGGATAGGTTTCCATTTAGGATTTAGTCCAACTCTTGTGAACACATCTCTCTTAAGATAATTATTCATATAGTTAGTAGGAATCATGCCCACATACTGGTGGAGACTTCCATACCAAATGAGAGTAGGTCTGATTGGGACCTACCATCAGGAAACTCTCCCTCATGTTGATGAAGGGATTTTTCCCTACGTCAACACTAAATTGTCGCTCAAAATATCCATTAACTTAGAATTTTGATCCATTCTCTTCAGATGATCCTCCCCATATCTAGGTTTCTTATTTTTATATTAGATCTTCCTATAGTTTGTATGTGGGAAGGGGATACCTTCATAATCGATAGTCAAGTGAAAATGGTAAAAAACTCTCCTTATTTCCATAGTTTATGCTAGCCTATTTATTATCTCCATACCCGCAAGTATATGTGTCAAACCTAGATACCCTGACTCATGATAATACAAACAAGATTCATAAAAAATGATGAGGGAATTATTTATTTCATCAAATACCTCTCCTGACCATCTAAGTATAGGGAGCCTTGGAAGTCTTACCCAAACTAGGAGGATAACCAAATGAGTTTATCTTGCATCAAAATC
>JASDQU010010106.1:41415-63902 GCA_032191745.1 Picea mariana | reverse complement strand
GGAAATATCTTGGTGGATCATTCCAAATAGGCCATGTGTCTTGTAATCACATGATGTTTGGGGTCATTGGACATAATATAGTGGTATAATGGTCCCTACAAAGGGTGTATTGTTGGTTGGTGTTGTGTCAAGAGCTAGGTCTTATGATACTGATATGGGAAGCGCTAATCCCCCCTGTATTATCATATGAGGATTGGGGGAACAATTGTTTCCAAATACCCAAGATGATGGACCAAAGGTATAATCATAGGACGTTTAAGGTTGGACATACACAAAAGAGGATCTAAAACAATGTATTAGATCCACTATTTTGTGTAATATCCATGGGGGGGTTTGGGATGTTAAATTTTGTGGAAATATCTCCTATAAGGGCATGATTGGTCATCTTGGAATTAGAGTCCCTGATACCCCTATCAGTGATAATAGATTATATTATTTGAGATGGAGTAATGAACTTATCAAGGGAGATAATACTAGAGGGTGCACCAATTGAATTGTTAGGACCCTTCCAGCAGTGGAGAGGAGAATCTAGATGGAGATTATCACTATAATCACTCAAATAAGTAGTGTCCTCAAAAAATTCTTCATATTCTTAGAATAATGTAGCTTATATTTCATGGTTTATTTTGGGTTTGGAGGAAGAAACATGCATGGATTCCACCAAGGATGAATTAATATGCCTAGCCTCCAAGCCCAAGTGATTAGGAGGTGGTTCTAGAGGCATGGGATCATTTTTAGGGGGAGTGGTTGTTGCATGACTAGAGGTAGTGGACACATAGTGCATGGAATCAATGTGAGCAACATGATGTGAGATTATATTATGAGAATTTAGTTGGGGGGATCAATGAAGGAGAGTTGATCGATGGTGATGATGTGTCCCTGATTTGGGAATATCATGACTCAAAAGAGTGAAGACACCACAACATTCATTGCATAGATAAAATCACAACCCAGGAGAATATTGCAATCCACTGGATCATTCATGACAACAACATTGATCAAAATCGTCTTATCACCTAACTCATTGGGGAGATTAGGAAAAATCCCTAAGAGGGAATAGAGTCTACCATCAAAGTCTCTTAACTCAATCATCAATGGGATAATAGTAGGGGAGCCCAGTTGTTTCCAAGATGATGAGGAAATAATACATGAGGATGCCCCATCATTTATTATACACTAATAGACTATAAAGTTTTTAACGATGACCCGTATTTGAAATGGGGTAAAAGATGGCAGTCGTTCTTGGAAAATTTGATCCAAATCAAGGGTGATGGTTCGTGATGGGTTTGGGTATACACTTCTGTTTTACTTACAAGGATAAGGTCTAGTAGACATTGTGGTACTAGACGTGGAAGGGGTGCCCCCAATTCTATATGATTGAGCCTCATTCATGAGGTAGATTGGGTGTGAAGGGGGGTTACCCATGTGTGGGGTAAAAAATAATGTTGAGGTGCATGAAACCTTACCTAATGGAGTAATGGGTGCATGTTGGGGGAGGGGGCATGTCAAAGTTTTGTAAGGAGAACTAATAAGTTTATACTTTTGTGTGCACCCCAAACTAACTACTTGGACTATATCTGGAGTAAGTTCATGGCACTTATGGGTTGGGTGACCATAGAGCTCACAAAATTGGAAAGGGTGATTATTCCATGTATGTGTGGCTCATCTATGCTTGGTTTGATTGTAGTTCTAGCGGGAAATATTACAAGCATTTCCCCCATTCCATGGGACCCCATATGTACAAGCATTTCCCCCATTCCATGGGAACTGATAGTGGATGTTTATCTTCTTACACCTTGTGAGTGGTGGATGACCAATATAACTTGGAGAGAGGGGGAAAGTTTTTCCTAACCGGGAAGAAGAGGATGGGGTTGTATATGTTATTTGTTTTTGGTCCTTCCATGGTGGTTTATGGTTGGACACAAAATTAATGAAGAGGAAGGGATACTATATGGGTGTATTGTTTTGGATAGTGGTTCCTAACATGGTGAACCCAAGCAAAGCTAATCCTAAAACAGTGGCACTCACTGGCGTGTGTGATGTTTGTGTTAATGCTTCTGCCAAATTAGGGACACCTCCCAAGATTCGAGGGAGGTTTCTTAGGCATCTAGAATGGCGAGGATGTTGTGGTTCCCCTATGGTTTTGGACTATATTTGAATGTGTGCACATGGTTGTTAGAAGAATAAAGGAAAAAGTGTTTTAGTAAATGTGGATTATCTCAACAATGTTTTTTAAAGTTGTATGTAATCAAACAATGGAAATCATATAAAACAAAAGTAGCAATGTAATATGGTGGATGGTTTTATCAACACAGGGGAACAAAAAAAAATGCATGTGTACTAATAGAACTATCGTCCTTCCTATAAAAAAGAACTGGGCCTTCCAAAATCACTAAATAGTGGGGTATGAATCCACTAGAAAAGGAGCTAGTGAAGCTATGAATAATCAATTATAGTGAGGGGTGAAGGGGGGGTATCCCAAAAGTTTCCCAACAACAGTTCAAAATCTAATTGATTTGCGATTGAAACCCACAATCACCACTTGGGTAGATAAAACCTATATTTGGCCACTAAGTTACCTCAATCAAGAACACCATTTATATTTTTGGCCTAAAAAATGGGTCATAGGCTAGATTCTTTCCAAGGGGTGGGTGACCCAAGGAGGCATGCATAGAACAAATGGACCTCATCCTTCGACCCTTCATAAGTATCTCCCTACGTAATGGTTTAGGGATGCTTCATTTGAAGGATTTTGATACCCTATTTCAAAAATTCTAAGTTTAAATGAAAAAATGATAATGAAGAGTTATTTGGAATCCTATCACTTATGAGAGAGGGGAGAAGAGAATACTATCGTTTCAAGTATATAAAAAAAACCTTTTGAATATGTGGTGATGTTGTGTGCAATAAATGAAATAGTGTAGTGATTTTCAATAAGTTAGTGATTGAAATTTTAACATGTGGACATTGCTTGGTCCTTTACAAATCTTGTTTATCTATAACTTACTAATTTTTACAAACAATCCTTTTAAAAATTGAAAAATCCCTAGGTAATTAGCATGGTGGACATGTAGGTCCTTACTCTTGAGATTTTAATATTCCTACAATGTTATCTAATCTAAGAAATCATTGAAACTATTCCTATATTGTAGACATGTGGGAATGTATGGGCCCTTACAAGATTTTCTTAAACTTCCTAGTTCGTTTTCTCTAAAAATTTGAAACTATCCTAAGATTGTGGACATGTGGGAATGTATGGGACCTTACAAACCTTTTAGATTATATTTCAAAAAATAAAACTAAGAGGTATTGACCTCTCCTAAAATGATTAATTTAGTTGCAAAACATGATCAAACTAAGAGGTATTGACTTCTCCTAAAATGATTGATCTTTTAAAGGGAGATGGAGGTTTCTTAAGCAATCCCTTTTTCTGATTTCTAGGATCACACAAAGGGGCGAGGAAAGAGAATACTCCAAGATTGGAAAAATAGTCTCCTAGTCCCAGTTTAATGTGTTGATTTGTAAGAGTAAAGTTTTAGTTTTAAAATACAAATGATAGACTAAGCCATCCATGTGGCAACAAAGAAAGAGAAATATAGAATGGTTATTTTTACCCCTTTAGATGTCTATGTGTAGCTAAGTACCTATGAAATAAAGAACCCAAAAACTACTTTTTGTGGATCTTACAAAGTGCAGAAAATAAACCTACTACTACTTGGTGAAACTAGCTTCAAAATCCCTTACAATCAAGTGAAAAATAGCTTTTGCATGGATTTTTCTTAGACAGTTGCATAGAGGGTGAAGTCTACATGATTAGACAGAGTGGTTAGTGCACAATTCCATGCATACTGTGTAGTTGTTCACCCTATGTAGCATCCCCAACCACTTGCTGGGCTATGCCACTTAAAATTTCAAACTATGATACTGATTTAATTCACAAAAATACTCTGCAAATGCATAGATTCATACAAAATAATAACATAAATATACATGCATATTACACAGGAAAAACACATGAAAATAATTACATAAATATTAACAAAAAACATGAATTAACAAACAATTGACACTAATCTTTGATAAAAATAACACCAACTGCATGCAAACCTTGCACATTCCTCCCATCCTTAGAACTCACTACTCAAAACTCTCAGTAGTGGGTCACTCTCGAGTTGGGGCTTAAACACCACCTAGGAAAGGGAATCCTATCCTAGGATAAGGTCTCCTAGAGAGCATAAAGCTCAGACTCAGGTTCCAACTCAATATAACTTCCTATAGTCCCTCATTGCCCACATGCCTATACCACCCCAAGAAGTGTGCCCATTCTCTGCTCAACATTCTTTCAGATACCCCACTTCCCTTCCGGGGCTTCAACAACAGGATAGAAAAAAAGTCTCGTAGCTCTGTGGCTACAACTTGGCACCTTGGGAATTAATTCCCAACAATTCTCTCACTTGTACAGAATGCTCATGGGCATAACAAATCACTTCTTCAATAGTCCAAGGGCCTAAAAAACTACCTCTTCCACTCCAAATGTTTCCTAGGTATAAGTACATGTACAAGTATTGTAACAACATGGTACAAATGGTAGCTAAGTGAGTGAAATAATGAAGATAGGAAAAATAGGAAAATGAACTAATTGCAAACTATATGTATGCATGTTCCCAACTTCACACTTGTCATGTTGGGAACTACCTCGGGCCCACTTGATTCCCACTTGTCCCCATCCTTATAAATTAGGATAAAATAAATATCCATACTTTATACTTTAAGGAATATTAATATAATATTCCTTTTCACTTAAGCCCCCCTAGCTCAGCCCCTTTTCCTAAACTCTTATCCCCCCTTTCCCTATATAGGGTATTTTATCCCCACCCCTACTTTTTTATATGCTTGGTATGTAGAAGTGATGTGTTTTCATTAATATTTTCATGTGATTACATATTATAATGATGGCTCATTGGCCATTTTAACATCTTTCTCTACTATCTAATAACCAAATAGGCACTATAGCCTCAAAATACTTATACAAAAAGGCACTCTGGCCCCACAATGTCCTGGATCACCAGCCTATCTGTTCTTTTACATTTATATGTACAATTGGGTTTCTGCCTAGGGGTATTACATTCCCCTCCCACTTATTTATGCATTGTCCTCAATGCAGTATATACACATATACCATCAAAACTTCAAAAGTATTCAGAAAGATGTGGGTATTCTTCACGCATACCATCCTCGTGCTCCCAAGTTGCATCCTCAGGACCGTACCAGGTCCATTGGATTTTTACCAGTCCAATTGCTCGATTATGGAGAAAATTGACTTCCAGATCCAATATGCATACTCACTAAACTCGTAAGTCTCCTTCTTTCTCCACTTGAATCACATTACAATTAATTACATTATTAGAATTAGGTACATACTTTTTAAGTAATGAAACATGTAATACATTATGAATGCAGATTGATGTAGGTAAGACAAGCATGTATGCTACATGACCAATTCTCTCCAGGATTTCAAATGGCCCACAATAATGAGCTGCCAACTTTGAACATTTTCCCAACTTCAGGGAACTTCTTTTAGATTTTACTTTCAATAACACATGGTCCCCCACTTTGAACTCTCTATGAGTTCTTCCCTTATCAACATAAATTTTTTTCATGTCCTAGGTAGCCTTTAAATTCTGTTTTATTTTCATCATATGCTCTTCCATTTCCTCGAGTAATTCTGTTCCAACCACTTCTTTGTCTATTGGGTTGTCCCATATCACTGGTGTGTTGCACTTTCTTCCATAAAGTGCCTCAAATGGGATCATCTTTAGATATGCATGATACCCATTTTTATAAGAAAACTCCCCGAAATGAAAGTAATCCTCCCATTTGGATTATTTATACATCACATACATCCTCAACATATATTCAATCACTTGATTGACTCTCTCTATTTTCCCATTTGACTCTAGATGATAGGTTGTGCTGAAGTTCATATTGGTCCCAAATCCTTTCCAAAAATTTGATGTAAATTTTGGATCTCTATCAGATACAATTATCTTAGGCATATAATGCATCCTATCAATTTATCTCATATAAATATAAACAATGTTGGTTTCCTCGTGAGTGAGATTTACTAGAATAAAGTGGGTAGCTTTAGTAAGGTTATCCTCTACCACCATGATGGAATCATACTGCTTTTTTTTTCTAGGCAGCTTTGTGATGAAATCCATTGTTATAACTTCCCATTTCCACTCAAGAATGGGTAATGGTTGTAGTAGACCAACTGGGTGTTTGTGCTCAACCTTGCCCTTTTAACATTTCAAACACTTGGCAATAAAATGAGCAACCTATTTCTTCATACATGGTCAATAATATTGGCTCTTGACAACTGCAATAGTTTTCTGGTAACCAAGGTTCCTAGAATAAGGAACATTATAGATTTCTTTTAAAATCGGATTTTTCAA
Organism: Picea mariana; assembly: GCA_032191745.1. Lineage (NCBI taxonomy): Eukaryota > Viridiplantae > Streptophyta > Pinopsida > Pinales > Pinaceae > Picea > Picea mariana. The sequence goes on along the minus strand of JASDQU010010106.1, from coordinate 57,447 downwards.
TTCTTGAGAATTTGGCACATAAAATTTCCCCCCGTACATGATAATTTCATCCTTTTCCATCTTATATTCTTCACTTTTCTACTACAAATTACCTTGCTCAAAATTTTTCTTTACCTCCATGTATTTCTAGTCTGATTTTGTAGCCTCTAAAATTTTGTCTTTCAAATATTATTGGTACATGCTAATGGTTGTAGAATGCATCTCATGCACTCTCCTGCTGAGTGCATCAAGAACCTTGTTATATTTACCTTTGATATGATTTATATCAAATTCATATTAGTTGAGGAATTCCAACCATCTTTTTTTCCTGGCATTTAGGATTGGTTGTCCAAATAAATATTTCAGACCACTATGGTTTGTCCTCAATTCAAATATTTTCCCCATGAGGTATTGCCTCCACATATTCAAGGTTGCCTCCACATATTCAAGGCATGCACTATGGCTACCAATTCTAAATCATGAGTAGCATAGTGCCTTTCATGATCCTTTAATTTCCTTTATTCATAGCATATCGCATGCCCATTCTGACTAAGAAATCCACCAATTCCTTCTTTACATGAATCAATGCATACAATAAAATATTCATTTGGATCAACAATCTTTAATATTGTAGCACTTGTTAGTAGATTCTTCAAGTGTTGGAAACTCCTTTCACAATACGATGTCCACTCAAACTTCACACCCTTCTTTTGCAAGGAAGTGATTGGGTGTCCAATATTTGTAATCACTCAATGAATCATCGGTAGTAACCTACAAGTCCCATGAATTTTCTCACCTTAGAGACATTCCTTGGTGTTTTCCATCCCTCAATGGACTTTATCTTTTCTGGTTCCATTGTTGTTTCTTCCTCTGAAATGATATGGCCCAAATAATGAATTTTCTTATGGTAGAATGATCACTTGCTCAATTTGGCATACAACTGATTATCCCTCATTAACTGTGATACCATACTCAATTGTTTCTCATGATCTTCCTCAGACTTATAATATATAAGAATTTCATTGAGGAATACAATGAAAAACTTATCTAATTAATCCCTAAAAATACAATTCATTAAACACATGAAGACAAATGGTGCATTTGATAAGCCAAATGGAACCATTGCGAACTCATAATGACCATACCTTGTTCTGAAGGTAGTCATGTTTATGTGTTCTTCCTTCATTCTTACCTGCTGATAGCCTGATCTAAGATCGATATTGGAGGATATCTTATCATCTTTCATCTGATAAAAGAGGCCATCTATCATTAGAAAATGATACGTTTTCTTCACAGATACCTTGTTCAACTACCCTAAGTCAATGAAAAGTCTCAACGTTCCATATTTTTTCTTCACAAATAATACTCGGGCACCCTAGGGTGACACACTTGGGCATATATACCCTTTCTTCAAAATCTATTCAAGTTGAATTTCCAATTCCTTTAGTTCTAGTGTGCTCATCCTGTAAGGGGTATTGGCTATTGGGGTTTCTCTAGGCATCATATTAATCGAGAAATCAATATCTCTCTTGGGTGGAAATCCCATTATTTATTTAAATACATATTCAAAATTATTTAGGACTACATAATATTCAATACTTGGCACCTTCTCTTTAGGTGTCTCTTCCATCTACGATGTAAATATTTGACACCTTTTCCTAAAATGTTTCTTCAGTTGCAAGGATGAAGCTATATGATGGTTACTTCTCTAGGAATTCCTTGGATTGTCCTCAAGTTCCCTTCCTCATAAAATAAAGTAAATTCCTTATTATAACAATCTAGGATAGCATGATGCTTGTACTAATCCATACCAATGAGAAAATCATATGAGCCCAAAGGTATGATATTCAAATATGATCCTGTGCCTAGTCCATTAATTCCCATTGGACATGCCTTAACCATCTCATTAATTTTCCTTTACTCTTGTAGCTAGCTTCAATAACCAAGGTTTTCCAAGCTTTCTTCTTGGAAAATGAAATCTTTCGACCATCTTAGGATCTAGATAACTATGAATAGCTCCTGAATCAATTAAAATATAAATGGGTTGGTTATTGATCTTACCTTTCACTTCAATCATATGATACTAGAAGTCAAATTACTTGTTATCCAGAGCTGCATAGATCCTATGTACATTTCTACCCATGTCCTCCATTGTATTAGCCTACTGAATATTATGAACGGTCCTCACTTTTTCATCTCTATGAGGACAATCCCAGTACATGTGATCTCTCCCACAACCCTAAAATTGAATGGGTGGTTTCCTTGGTATTTTCTCCATTATCTATGTCATTTTGGGTTCTTTAGAGGCTCTCTGTCCCTAATAATTATTTCTAAAGAATGGTGGATTTGTCCCCTTCTTCCTCTGGTCCATATTAATTTTATTTTTGTCTTCCCATGCCTTTTGGAAAGTTGGTCTTCCTCTATGTTGATCATAAAGGAATATATCCCTCCTTATGTTTTCCTCTAGTGTCTTAGGATCATCATAATGTATCTTATCACTAATAAATGATGGAATTCCACTGAGGTAACTATGAATCTTATCTTGTTCATCCTTGATGAAAGAAACATGTTTCAACAACTCTAAAAACCTCCTTTCATACTCATATATGTTCATACTTCCAAGCTTGATTTCAAATAACTCCTTCATTTTATTATCATAGTATCGTTTGGTTAAGTATTTCTTTTGAAAATACCTTTTAAATTTCCTCCAAGTAACCTTCTTCTCATCAATTTGTTGTACTTGCGCAAACTGGTCCCACCACATTGATGTTTTTCCTTTGAGTTGATATACAACAATTATTCCTTCTGCTTGTGAAGAGTAGTTATGTAACTGGAAGTAATTCCTCATTCTCAGCAGCTAGGTCTTTTCATCCTCATCCTTATTGTGTTCACCATCAAATGTAGGAGGCTTGATTTTATTCATCTCTCCCTATATCTCATCTACCCTATACCTCTTCTTATGTTATCTGACAAGTGATGGACTTGAACTATTGTGTACTCTCCCAACTGAATTCTTTGGTGAGTGTTGTTTATTCCTATCAACACTTTTTTCTTCTCTTCTTCTTTTATGAGACTTATGACTCCTTGATTTTCTTGATTTTGTCTCCTTTTCAATATTCTTCTCTATTATATCCAATCGTTGCATCAACTTGATGTTGAATCCATATTGCTTCTCCTTATATTTCCTAATCTTCTCATTATCAGGCTTATAACATTGGACATTTTTCTGTAGACTCTTTATGGTCTCCACCAATTTCATGCTCTCCTCCTTTCCCTCTTCGTGTCTATTGGATTCAATTCTTTCATTACCTATGATGACACATAACCCCTTGACTTCTTCGTCATGGTTGTAATTCCTCTGTGCATCTTCCATGTTTTTTATATCTATATGCATTTTGTTTTGATCTAAATTTTCTTACTCTACAAAATGTGCAGGAAACAATATTTGTTAGACTAAATAATTTAACAAATTCATGAAAATTATGTACAATTTTGTTCCATTAATGCATCAAAATTATTTCTTCTAATTACTTGTGAAATTAACTTCCCATATTAATTTTTTGGGTGGATATATATACTTTTCTATCCAATACCTTTCCAACTCCTTCCTTGCTCAATTCCGAGTCTTGGGCAGAAAGTTGTGGTCTTCATAAGTTAATTGGGTCTTAAAATTTACCCTCCATTGTTTGACCTGTAACTCCCTCATAATAATTTTGATTGATGAATGGAATACACCATTAGAAAGATATCACCAATATAGTTCATTTGATTTGTAAAAACCACCCCTTGTGAACAGTGTTTTCAAGTAGCTAAAAACACTTTTTAGGGCCTCAAAATGCCTTAAAAAAATATAATCTGGAAAACACTGAAACTTTCCAATAATTTTCATTAGTTTTCTGATAAATTTAGCCTCCATATGTTGTCTGGATTGTTGACGTGGAACCTGAGTCCACATGTCATCTCTAGGTGGAACCATCTCAGCCTCCGGTATCCTTGACCCTACCTCATAAAATTATACCTTATTCTTCCTTATCTCTTATATTTGTCATTGGTGCGTACATGGTAATTTTTGGTCCCCATAATCCATTGGCTTCCATGTGGTACTTTTGTATTGGGTCGTGGGTATGGGTGTGCCCCATACCACACCCATTATCCATGTTCATGAAAAATTTCATGTCTTTTGGATCCATTGGTCATGGTGCAGAGGGTGTTAGTGACGATAAATGACCCTTATCACATTACGACCCCCTTGCCTACCGACCGTTAAGTGAGGGGGGGAGGGGGCGAAAAACCTAACCAAGATTAAGACCATGGTGAAATTTCACACCCTAGTGCATTGGGTCCTCTGGCCCATGTTTACGTAACCACTCTATACCCCCTTGCAATTGGCGTGGGGTTGTCACATGTCCAAGTTTTAGGGTTCCACCGGGTAGGAAGGCATTGTCTCCATGGCGCCAACTTGCATGCCACCTCTTTTACCCTGCCATCATGTACCTAACACTATTTCCTAGCCACCATGGTGGTACACTTCATCACTTATCCACGTCATATAACACATACCCTCCACATCAGGATGATGTCATGGTACCAAAAAATTCCCAATTTTACCTATTTCAAAATTTTCCCAATTTGTCCAAAAACACCCAAATTACATCATTTTGAAATTTTTGTTTTAGGCTGCCATGAAAAATTTGTCCCTAGATTTGTGTGGATAATTCCAATCTTGTGAAAAGGGACCCTTCATCTTCATATTTTAATGAAAGAGAGTTCACAATCACATTTTATTTTCCTTTCTTGTAAATGATCTCATAATCATATCCAAAGAGCTTAGTTACCATTTTTTCTACTTTGGGGAGGAAGGTCATTGATCTAGAAAATAATTGAGGCTTTGATGATATGTATTAATTTGGAATATTTTCCCCAAGAGATAAGGGCGCCAGATATCCATAACATGTAGAATAGCCAAGATTTATTTTTCATAGATTATTTGGCCCAAATGGCATTCTAACAATTGTTTGTTGGAAAAGGCCAAAGGTTTTCCCTCTTGCATAAGGAATGCTCCAATTCTTCTCCTGGTGGCATCACATTCCAAGACAAAGGTCTTTGTGAAATCATGAAGGTCCAAGACCAGAGTAGTGCACATAGACACCTTCAAGGCTTGAACGACATGATTAGATGCGGGATTCCAAGTGAAATAATTCTTTTTAAGGAGAGCAGTGAGAGGCGCCGCAATATTTCAATAATTATGAAGAAACTTGTGATAATAACATTTTAAACCTAGAAAACCATGCAATATTTTTAGTGTATTGGGGTGAGGCTAATACTACATTGCTTCAATCTTCTTAGGATCCATCCCTACACCATCCTTTCCAACAATATGACCCAAGTACTCGAATTTTGAGGCACCAAAGGAACATTTAGAGTGTTTGAGGAAAATTTAGTGATGAGAGAGTAGATGGAGAACTTGATCCACATGGGAAAGATGGTATTTCCAAGTTTTACTAAATATGAGAATATCATCAAAGAAAACTAAGACAAAGTGATGGAGAAAATGATGGAAGACATGATTCATGAGGCTTTGGAAGGTGGAGAGAGAATTACACAGGCCAAAGGGCATGAACAAGAACTCATAGTGACCCTCATGAGTTTGAAAGGAAGTATTGGGGATGTAAACTTCTTGCATACGTATTTGGTGGTAGCCAGAAAGTGGATCAAGTTTAGTGAAGTATTGAGCACCACTCAACTCATCCAAGAGATCATCAATGACAGGAATGGTAAACTTTCCCTTGATGGTGAGTTTATTGAGGGAATGAAAGTCAAGATAGATGCACCAAGTACCTTATTTATTGTGTACCATGACCACAGGAAAAGAATAAGATATGGTACTGGGGTAGATAGCACCTGCTTGGAGGAATTCCTGCACTATTTTCTCAATTTCATTCTTTTGGGAAAATAGATGAGGATAAGGGAAAACATTGGGAGGAAGACTACTAGGAACAAGGGGGATGAAATGATCATGAACACCATGAGAAGGCAGAAGACCCCGAGGAGTGGAAAAAATAGCTTGATGTTTGGAGAGGATAGCTTGGAGTTCAGGATGCATAGAGGGTGTCTCAACTGCTTGAATGGAATGGAGTCGAGAAATAATAACAAAGTGGCATTTCTTGAGAATATTTTCCATGCGATGGGAATTGATTATTTCAAGAGAACGAGTTGTGAGACCTTGTAATTGATACCTTTTTCCCTCTTGTTGGAATTGCATGGTTAGTTCCTTAAAATCCATAAGAATGGGACCCAAAGTGTGTAACCATTCAACGCCTAGCACAATGTCACAATTGACCATGTCAATGCAAAACATATGAGATTTCAGGTGGTAATGTCCAAGTTGAAGATGTAAATTTTAACAACACCCACAAAATTTCATGGAAGCACAATTGGCTATCATGATTTGAAAATTATTGATAATAGGAATATAGAAATTGGTTTCCTAAGAAATGCGACGATGAATAAAATTGTGGGTGCTACCACTGTCAACAAAGATGATGACATTCCTATTCTTAATATAGCCAATTATCTTGAGGGTTTTTGGAGTAGAGAAGCCAGTGAGGGCATGGAAGGAAATGAGTGGGTCAACTTTAGGTGGGTCAACAGGCTCCTAGGTAGCATCATGAAGGGAGTGATATTCAACAAGGGGAACTATCACATCTTCAGAAATGGACCTAAATTTTTTTTGTTCCTTACACTTGAAAAAAAAGAAGTGGTTACAAAATTAGATAATAAATACACCAATGATATGAGAGATATTTTTTATTGGGGAAAATAATTAAAGATGATGTACATGAGATTATATTTTCCATGTAAAATTAGTAAGGTGAATCACCACTTTGATGAAAATAATTCAAACTTAATGGATAATCACATCCTCCCTCTGATTGTATATTATATGGAAATCCCACTCGAAGACTTTAAAATAACATAAATGGGACATGGAAATTTCATTTAGTAGCGAGGAGTGATTGAGCATGAGTCATTATGGCCACAACATTCATGGAAGTATACCCCTTCTCCTAGTTATTTCCCCATGGAGGAACAATTAGGATTTTACAATGCTAAATATAGGAGGGGCTTCACTTGTTTTATCAAACTACAAAGTAAGTTCTCTTTGATAACACATGATATACTATGGGATATCATAGTAACACATAGTCTAACCTAAGGTCCATCTATTTCAAGACGAATACCCAAGTTTGATTATGCTACATAGATGAAGAAAATGGTAAGAGGTCAATAAATATTCGTGTCTGCAAAGAAAGAAGGTCAAGAGACATATTTTCATCTCTCTCTCATCCAAATGAACTCCCCAAGTGATCCGTATTTATGAGAGGAACGAAATGAATAAAAAATTGAATAGAATAACAAAGATATACAAAGAACAACAATAGATATCTAGTTAAAATAAATTCTATTGAATATATAAAATATGATGAAACTGTAGAATTGAAAACAACTTGCTCGAATGGTGGTAGCTATATATGAGAAGAGATGTGGCTCCTACATGCATTTGTCTTAGTAGAATGATTACAATGAGGCTTGAGAGGACTTTTTAACTTTACTCATGAATGAAAAAACCCTAAACATCCAAAAACCTAACCCTAGGAGATGAAATTCCAAAAGGTATGTGGGCACCAATGGGTAAGTTGGTACCTCAACTTCCTGAGGTCGTAAATTTAGCACACAACCTCCATTTTAGGCATGTGATAGCCAATTGGAAACATATTTTCAAGAACTACACATTATGTCGTACAACTCTGACTTTGTCTATAGTTTAATTGTGGAAAGTGAAAAAAACACTGTTTAGGGCCCCAAAACAGCCCTCGAAGTACAAAAATATGTTATGACAGGAAAAATTCCAAAATAAGCTAGTTGGAATAGTTGGACGGCCACCAATATCCACCTAGATTCTATGTAGGGATTTAGGATAGCCCGGGAAGTGAATAAACCACAATTACAAAGAAATGTCATCATTATAGAGAATCATGTTGAACTAAAAACTAACAAGAGGAGCTAGTTGGAATATGTGGGTGGCCAACAATATCCACCTGGATCATTCCTCCCCCCTTAGGAAGAAATGGTATCCATTACATTGATTTCCCCCATTAGGTGAGGAAATTTATACTGAATTTGGCCCCGGGTCAGCCACTTTCCTTGGTGCAGGAGTTGGCCTACCTTGGCAATTCGAGAAAGTTGGATCCTATGCTAGTGAGTGCCCTTGACCCATGTGTCCACTATCTGATCATAGGATTCTTGTTCCATGCAGTCAGGGTTGAGCTCTATTGGTGTCAACTATTTTTCAATATTTGAGGTGTCCAATAATGGTGGAAAATATGGTTGGAGGAGATCTACATTGAACACTGGGTGCAAGACAAGGAAGGGGGGAGTATTGAGCTCAAAGGCATTGTCGCCCATAGCCTTGGTGATAGTATAAGTTCCATAGAGAAGTGGACAGAGCTTTCGATGGGACCCTGTAAGGTGCTCTTTATGCAAATGTAACCAGACCTTGTCTCCCACCTAAAACTTGTGTGGTACCTGGTGTTGATCATGGCACTGCTTATACTTAGCATTGGCTTTTTGCAAAATCTCATGGACATGTTGGTGGATTTGCTGAATCCACTCAATGAATATGGTGGATTTTTCGGCCTCAAATGGAACATAAGAAGATTCTACCTGTGTGGTTGCAAGAGGTAGTGCAACATCAGTGGGACCCAAGGGTTGGAATCCCATCTCCACCTGAAATGGAATATGGATGGTGGATTTATGGAGATCCCTTTTATAGCTATTTCAAACATAGGGAAGACTCTCATCCCATGTACACATATTCTTAGAGTTATACATGCACATGATGTCCACAATCATTCGGTTGACGACCTCTGTTTGGCCATCGGTTTGGGGATGGAAGGAAGTGTATTTAGTGAGCTTCGTTTCCAAAAGTGACCAAAGACTTGATGAAAATGTGTTGATGAACCTGTTGTCTCAATCTAAGATGATGGTCTGTGGTATCCAAAAATGGACCCACACCCATTTGAGGAAGAGTTTGGGAGTATATGTTGTTGTGATGCTCTTCTTGCAGGATGTGAGAATGACCATCTTCAAAAACCGATTAACCACCAAAAATACACAATCATTTCCTTTATTGGTGGATGAAAGACTAGACATCTAATCCATCGAGATGGGTTCCCAAGGCCTCTCAGGAGTAGGAGGAGGGGTGTATAATCTTTTCTTCTTCATGGATGTCTTGGAAATGGCACAAACATTGCAATATATGATATACTTGTTGACGTCCTATATAATTTTTGGCCAATAAAAATGTTTCTGTAGAACAAACACTTTTTTCTCCATGCCAAAATGTCCTGCCATCCGACTGTAGTGAGCCTCCCAAATTAGCTTTGTATGCTCAATTGTGGGAACACAGAGGTGGCCCAAATGGCATAAAAATCCATCTTGAATGTGAAAATCGATGACATTTTCACATGTACCCAAGAGGTGATAGGTGGTGGTGAAGTCAGGATCACGCTGATAAATTTGGGGCCACTTAGATTCCTCATGCCCATAGGAATGGAGCATAGTGGTGAGTGCAACAATGTGAGGTCGACTGAGGTAGTCATTGACATGATTTGTGCTCTCGGTCTTATACTTGATGTCGATATGGACATGTTTCAGGTATGTGGAATACTTTTATGGTGGTCATTTTGCAACTTCCCCTGTGTCTGTATGAAGTGCATAGGCTTGTGATTAGTGTGGAAGATTGTCTCATTTCTTAGAATGTAATGTTTCCATTGATGACAAGATTTCACACTGGAATACATTTCCTTGTGATAGGTGGGGTATTTATGGATGGTATATAAGAGTGTCTCACTATGGTATGATATTGGATGATCATACTAAGTGAGAAATACACCTACATCATAGTCAGATGCATTAGTCTCAATCTCAAATGGGTTTTGCAGATTAGGTAAGGAGAATACTGGAACTGAGCACAATTGATGCTTTATATCATCAAATGCTTGTTTTTGTGCCTTCCCCCATGAAAATTTTTCCTTTCCACCTCACTTGGTCACTTGGTTGAGGGCCCATGCAATATGGGAGAATCCCAACACGAACCTTCGGTAGAAGTTTTAAATTCCCAAGAAGCTTCAAAGCTCGTTAGTGTGGTTAGGGATGGATAGTCATGGATGACTTGGATCTTATATATATCCACATGTACCCCATTCTCATCAATAATGTATCCCAAGTATTGGACCCTGTTCATTCCAAAGGATCATTTTTCCAAGTTGGCATATAGCTTGTGTTGCCATAGAGTGCTCAAAATTTGTTGAATATGATGCATGTGCTCCTCCCAAGTTCTGTTGAATAGGAAGATTCCATTTAGATATAGCACCACAAAAGAGTTGGTGAAGGGTATTAATACATCATCCATCAACTTCATAAAAGTTGCTAGTGCATTTTTTAAGCCAAAGGGCATAACCATCCATTCAAAGAGACCTTCTTTAGATTTGAAAGTTGTCTTCCATACAACATTCGATTATATAGGAACCTACTGGTAGCCAGACTTTAGGTCAATATTTATAAATAAATTTTTTCCCTTGAGTTGGTCAAGAAGGTCATCAATTTGGGGAATTGGGTACCCGTTCCTAACTATGATTTTGTTTAATTCTCTATAATCAATGCAGAGCCACCAGGTCCAGTCTTCCTTTTACACCAGTACAATCAGGCTTCTGCAAGAGGAGGAGTTGGGTTAGATGTTCCCATTTTGAAGAAAATATTGGATATGACGCTTGATTTCATCATTTTCCATCAGCGAGCAATGATAGACTGGTCCATTAGGTAGAGGTGCATTGAGGGTTAGATCAATTGGATGCTTGACTTAGTAGTGCGTCGGTACCTCGGTGGGTGAGGAGAAGATGTCTATGTACTCTTCCATGATCCCATCCACTTTATTTTGCTGCAAAGAGAGGTTCTTTGTATAGGTCATGGATGTCGCAGTGGCCTTTAACTTACTGCAAGAACAGATAAAAAATAAGAAGAAATTCTCAGTCTGTGAAATGAACTTACTGCATTTCTCAACAGAGATTAAATAAATAATGATAGGCAGTGCTACCTCTTTTATCCCGTACAATTTTCTACCCAAACTAATAATAACACTACCTAGTATAGACTCATACACATCATGTCGCTTCCATAAACATGTCTAGCCTAAAAGAACATCACAAAATTCAAGGGGAGAAATATCACATAATACCTTGTCTTTGAAGGGCTTGATGTCGTAGGGTAGACAACAATGTTGGCTCACACGAATATCTCTTCCTTGATGAAGTCAGTTGATGATATAGATTTGTGGTTGCGGTGTCATCGACGGGTCCATATGCTTGACGACTTTTGTTGAGATCAATTTATTTTGGCTATTGCAATAAAAAATTAAATGAAGTGGAGCCCCCTTTACCCACATCTTTGAGTGAAAGAGGAATTCCCATTCCTTTTGTTCTTCTGGTTCGCTTGGCCTGAATTTGGTGGTAGAGAGAGTGGCACTAGGTTCGACATCGATAATACACTTCCCTCCTTCTGGATTTGATTCAGAGTCATAATCTTCCTTTGACTCATAAGCTTTTAGCTTGACCACTAGTGACTTCTTGGAGCAACATTCTTCGGTGTTGTGCCAAGGGATTTTATGGTATTCACACCACTTTCTTGTGTCCTTCTTCAAATTCTCATTACCCTTCTTGGGTTGTGGCTTGGAATGGTTGTTTTGAGAGTGGTCATCTTTTCTCTGTCTCTTATTTTGTGGGTTGGAGCAGCCTTTTCATGAATTTGACTGTGAGGATTTTGCAGATCCAAACTCTCACCTCTTTTGCTTGAATGTTTTCTCAATCTTGACAACATATCTATAAGTCGCACCTAATGATGCGATGCCTAGAAACTCCATTTATGTATGAATGTATCTATGCATACATCCATGATATTTGAGCACCATATGTCATTCAAATTCTTTGATACCCAATTTGGTGGGCAGGGTATGGAAAATATTGGTGAAATATGGTGTTTTATGGTCCCTTTCCTGACGCAATGTGGTCCATCTTGTGTACTGGTCCTCATAGCTTCCAACTGGGTAGTACTATTATTTAATGACATCCCTATAGGAATACAATGTGGGGGTGACTGCAAATATTGCATATTCCTTTATGGCCCTTTTCTCAGAGTAAGTATGCCAACATTCCTTAACATGGGGGATGATCTTGAGGAGTGAAAAAGTAATATTTTCCCTATCGGAAAACTTGTGGACCAAGAAATATCCTTCAAGTAGATTCATCCATTTATCTATAGTATCTGCATCTATCAGTCCTTCAAATAATGTAATATCAAAATTTACTTGTACGTTGAAGGGGGTTTCATGGCTTCTTCATGAAGATGCGTCTCTTGTGGGATATCATCGAAGGATTTGTGCAAAGTTGTCCATCAGTTCGTTCCTTTATCACACAAGGGATTCCTTGAGCAAAAGTTTAAAAGGATATCCTTCTCCATCATATTTCTTCTCATCACCCATGATTTTTTGTTGCGCTCGGCACAACCAATATTGCAAAGGATCGACTGGTTCAAGTCCCAACTTCTTGTACCTAGATCTTGTTGAGGACATGCACAAAGAAAAACAAATGAAGAGAATATCGTTGTGATACCACTGATCCATATTTATGAGTGGAATTAAATGAATAAAGGATTGAATACAATAACACAGATATATGGAGAACAACATAACATATCCAATGAACAATAACTTCTACTGAATAAAGAAAATAGGTTGAAACTGTAGAAATGAAAACAACTTGCTCGAATGGTGGTAGTTATATATGAGAAGAGATGCGGCTTCTACGTACATTCTTCTGAGAAGAATGATTACAATGAGGCTCCAAAGGATTGTTTAACTATACTCATGAGTTCTAAAACCCTATAAATCCAGAAACGTAACCCTAGGAGATGAAACGACAAAAGTTATGTGGGCCCTAATGGGTAAGTTGGTACTTCAACTTCCCGGGGTCGTAATTTTTTCATGTGACCTCCAGGAAAGATATTTTTGTGAGCTACACATTATGTCGACAAAATGTAAGTTTGTATACAATTTGACTATGGCAAGCCAAAAGAAACATCGTTTAGGGCCCCAAAATGGTCTTGGAAGTACATAAATATGTATCGACATGAAAATTTCCAAAATAAGCCAGTTGGAATAGGTAGGTGACCACCGATATCCACCTGGATGTTTTTTAGGGCTTCAGGATATCCCTTGAAGTGCAAAACCCACAATTACAAAGAAATGTCATCATTAGAGAGAAACACGTTGAACTAAAAACTATCAAGAGGAGCGAGTTGGAATAGATTGGTGGCCACCAATATCCAACTGGATCACCAAAAAACTGCAAGTGGTCTAGGATCAATGAACATGTTTTCCTATCTTTAGTTTTCATTTGGACCAATTTTTTAGAGATGATGCCCTTCATTGCCAAAAATTTAGTTTCTCACCTTCCTGAGGAGGTCAAAGTAGGAAGGAATATTATGTGAATATTTTTCTCTATTATTATACTAAGGAAAAGTTGAAAATGTAAAAGGGATGGGAAAAGGGGGTAGCTGTAACATTAATAACCATAAATCTCCACAAGTATGGAAGTCTAACAATATTTCTTAATTAATAAAATGAAGTCTCATAGAAAGAGATAAGGGAGGGGGGGTGGAGAACCAAATTTTATTCATGTATAACTATTTATCAAGGTTGAAAGTAGATGATAAAAAATCTTCTTGTTATTGTATTTTTCAGATGAACTATTTCTTTGGAGAAAAATAATGGCAAGAAAAATCATGATTTGTTCATAGAATGGTGCACTATTTTTTATTATTTTTTGCAAATTTTTTCAGTTTGTCACTACTGTGAATTTTCATTTGTAGAAGATTATTATGAATGAGTTATAAGCCCAGTAACAAGAACATACCCATGGTAATTTATATGTGAATGCGTATTCTAGTATGATTTAATTATGTAAAATAAGAACTATATCTATTTTTCAAATTTAATTATATGCCTATAATCAATTATTTTAAATTTGTTATAATAAGACTACAGTTGCACAGAAAAATAGGATTGCATCAACATGTTAGGATAGATTTCCATTTAGGATTTAGTCCAACTCTCGTGAACACATCTCTCTTAAGATAATTATTCATATAGTTAGTAGGAATCATGCCCACATATCGGTGGAGACTTCCATACCAAATGAGAGTAGGTCCGATTGGGACCCACCATCAGGAAACTCTCCCTCATGTTGACGAAAGGATTTTTCCCTACGTCAACACTAAATTATCGCTCAAAATATTCATTCACTTAGAATTTTGATCCATTCTCTTTAGATGATCCTCCCCATATCTAGGTTTCTTATTTTTATATTAGATCTTCCTATAGTTTGTATATGGGAAGGGGATACCTTCATAATCAATAGTCAAGTGAAAATGGTAAAAAAATCTCCTTATTTTCATAGTTTATGCTAGCCTCTTTCTTATCTCCATACCCGCAAGTATATGTGCCAAACCTAGATACCTTGACTCATGATAATACAAACAAGATTCATAAAAAATGATGAGGGAATTATTTATTTCATCAAATACTTCTCCTGACCATCTAGGTAGAGGGAGCCTTGGAAGTCTTACCCAAACTAGGAGGATAACCAAATGAGTTTATCTTGCATCAAAATTGAATTGCCATTTTTTAGAAAGAATGGTTGTGCTCCCCACTTTCACCTTTTGTGAAGTAGTTTTTCAACCTTCACAATCCATAAAATTAAAACCATCCACCCTCTTACCAAAGTTAATGTTCGATGGGTGTAATCTAAAATGGCCTTGAAGTTAGATTTTGTCCATACCTTCAATGTTTCATTGCTCATTCTTCTACCTCAAAATATACCTAATAGCACTAGGTCCATCATCTCCAATATCTCATTAATCCTTATCTTTTATCCCATAAGTAGGTTGATATGATCCTACATAGTTTTTATACATCTACGATCCTTTTCTTTCCCTCCCACCCTCCACGTTTTGTGACCCTAAGATATTTGATACAGGGTTAAGAGATCCACTCACATGTTATTATTCCAGGAGTTCTCTAATGAATATTGACTCTGTAAACTAATTATTTCTTTTGTCTATGCCATAGAATGGTATTTCAAAATCTTTGCAAGTATCAACTGGAGAAAAATAATTGGCAACACTATCATTAGACCACAATAACCTCCTTTACTCTCCTAACATTTGGACTAAAGTCCGAGTATCTTCCAAATACGAACCAACATACTTCTTAGGTGGATTATCATCCAAACATTGAAAAACCTTGGGATTGACATTAACCAGTCATGTCACCTCTACTCTTGATAGATCTCCATCCATCCGATATGTAGTGATTAGAAAATGCACATTCCATTTCACCAATAATGGCTATAGTCTCCTCTTCCAATGGGTGTGATCGAAGGTGGGAGGTCGATCATGGATATAACATGTCGCTATGTGTGTAGAGTGTCGAGATGGACCATATATCTTGGCCCTCCATGGGATCATCTATGTAATCCAACACTTTCTCCTCCATAAATAACATATATGAAAATCCTCCTTACCTCATATCATCCTTATGATCGCTGCTATTCACCTTGTAAAATCCATGTGTTACTTTCTTATGGTACCCCTAGTTCCTTAGTCCAAGTTGTTATACGTTGTATTAGACAAGGGAATCCAATAATGTAATAAATAGACACGTTTGATTCCATATCCCAGTCATTTACACTCTCATTATTCATTGAAAACCATTGATATAAAAATAAGTTATACTATCAACATAGAAACAAGTTGACATAGTAAAAAAATAACACAAATAAAACAATGCATACCAGACCTATTTTACCCTCGAAACCCAAATGAGAAAACCAATATTCAATGGTTGTTTGGTACTCTTATTTTAGTAATCTCTAGTACAGT